>CATPAC010000190.1:0-104552 GCA_954871275.1 Leptopterna dolabrata
ACAAATTAGGTAGGTAGGTAAGATCTTTTTTTTTTTTTTTTCAAATTAACTTTGATCATTGGTAGTGCCATTTAATCGTCTTGATCCACGTGTTGACACTTTTTCTAGTGTTATTCTACAAACTGATGGTGATTTTAGACGATTTCGCAGGTTTTTGACTCATACAAAATCAATTTTGGGAGCTGAACATCTGGTACAACCTCAATTTTCCACTCCTTGGCCAAAATCGACCTTCATATTCGATCTTCTCGTCCCCAAAAACATGGAAAACGATACCTCAAAAGCTCATGTTACCAACATGTTGCTAAAACGCAAAAAGTACCTATTTTTACACACATTTTCACTCACAACACCCCTGGGAATATTCCGATCGGGCTGAAAAGTTTCGGGACACAACTAGGGCCCAAATGGAGCATGTGTGCGAAAGAACGACTTTTTTAGACCGAAAATGAAGCCTGTACACGTGATACGGCGGACGGCGTACAGCGTACGGCGGACGGCGGACGGACATTGCATTTTTTGAATCTACGCACCTTGAAATGGAAAAGAAAAAAGTTTGAGGGGGGTTATAAAAATTTTTTGCTGAGCGATTACATAGGTGTATTATTCAGAGAATAATAAACCAAAACGCTGCTAAGTCCTTGTCACATGGGTTTATTATTCTATTGGACATACCTACAGAAACTTTGGCTGTTTATTTATTGTTTCTTTCATATAAAATAATTGAAATAGCTATTTCTGGTGGTTTCCACCAATTTTGGCCCCCAAAACACGAATTAGGTACGCTCCTTTTTTTTCAAATTATCTTTGATCATTGATAGTACCATTTAATCATCTTGATCCACCTGTTGATACTTTTTCTAGTGTTATTCTACAAATTGATGGTGATTTCAGACGGTTTCTCAGGTTTTAGACTCATAAAAAATCAATTTTGGGAGCTGAACATCTGATACAACCTATTTTCCACTCTTCGGTCAAAATCGACTTCATATTCGGTCTTCTTGTCCCCAAAAACATGAAAAACGATACTTCAAAAGCTCATTTTACTAACATGTTACTAAAACACAAAAAGTACCTATTTTAGCGAATTTTCAAAGAAAATGAAGCTATTGCAATGGCTTCGAAATTTAAATAATATAAATTTTTGGAAATTTTCTTCATAGAAATCCGTTTCAGACCATTCTAAAACGATTCCTGAAATTTAACACTTTTTTATATGTATATATATATATATATGTGTCACTCCAGACGATAACTCTCGATAGAATTGAGATAAACAGCTCAAATTTGCACAAAAAATCTATCTTGGCAATCGAAAGGCTAAGTTCGAAGATGGGCGAAATTGGCCTACTCTAAGGAGGGTTTTGGCTCATTTAAAGTGCGCAAAAATTACCCAAAAATCCCCAAAATGTTATTTTCCAACAAGTGACCCCTCATTTTAAAGGTTTTTGCACGCTGAACACGATGGTGGAATCGGATTTTAGATATCTTGATCCGTTCTCAAATTAGAGCATTTAAAGTGCGCAAAAATTACCCAAAAATCCCCAAAATGTTATTTTCTAACAAGTGACCCCTCATTTTAAAGGTTTTTGCACGCTGAACACGATGGTGAAATCGGATTTTAGATATCTAAATCCGTTCTTAAATTAGAGCATTTAAAGTGCGCAAAAATTACCCAAAACTAGGATAATCTTTAAACTCTTACCCCCCCCCCCACCCCCTTAGAGTGGTCAGATTGAAAAATGTGAGAAGTATTAATTGAAGACGAGAGTTCGAAGCAAAACAAAACCATAGCCATTAATTCGAATATTTCTTTGAAAATTCGCTCATTAAGTCATGCTGCATGACTGGTTTTTTTTATAAACATTTTCACTCATAACTCCCCTGGGTATATTCCGATCGGGCAGAAAAGTTTCGGGACACAACTAGGGCCCAAATGGAGTATGTGTGCGAAAGAACGAATTGTTTAGACCGAAAATGAAGCCTGTACACGTGATACGGCGGACGGACATTGCATTTTGGTTTATTATTCTGTGAATAATACACCTATGTATTCGCTCAGCAAAAAATTTTTATAACACCCCCTCAAACTTTTTTCTTTTCCGTTTCAAGGTGATTAGATTCCAAAAATGCAATGTCCGTCCGCCGTCCACCGTACGCCGTACGCCGTACGCCGTATCACGTCTACAGGCCTCATTTTCGGTCTAAAAAAAATCGTTCTTTCGCACACATGCTCCATTTGGGCCCTAGTTGTGTCCCGAAACTTTTCAGCCCGATCGGAATATACCCAGGGATGTTATGAGTGAAAATGTGTGTAAAAATAGGTACTTTTTGCGTTTTAGCAAGATGTTGGTAACATGAGCTTCTGATATATTGTTTTCCATGTTTTCGGGGACGAGAAGACCGAATATGAAGTCGATTTTGACCAAAGAGTGGAAAATTGAGTTCTACCAAATGTTCAGCTCCAGAAATCGATTTTTTATGAGTGAAAAACCTGGGAAATAGTCTGAAATCACCATCAGTTTGTGTAATAACACTGAAAAAAATGTCAACACGTGGATCAAGACGATTGAATGGCACTACCAATGATCAAAGATAGGTAGTAAAAAAAAAAAAAAGGAGCGTACCTAATTTGTGTTTTAGGGGCCAAAATTAATGGAAACCATCAGAAATAGCTATTTCGATTATTGCGCATGAAAGAAACAATAAATGAACAGCCAAAATTGCTGTAGGTATGTCCAAAAGTCCAAAAGAATAATAAACCCATGTGACAAGGACTTTGCAGCGTTTTTGGAATCTACGCACCTTGAAATGGAAAAGAAAAAATGTTGAGGGGGTGTTATAAAAATTTTTTGCTGAGCGAATACATAGGTGTATTATTCACAGAATAATAAACCAAAATGATCGTCCAGTCCATAAGGTAGGTAGTTTTAATTTATAATGACCGTTTTCCACTACTATCCGATGAAATCGATGACTACTAGCAACAGGAGGAAGAACAACAGGGACAGTGATTCAAACAAACTTGTGAAGGCTGAACTGCTTGCATACCCGGGAGGAGTCATCGTACAGCCCGCACCGTGACTCACCCGTGCCCCCTCTGTGCCAGTGGGTCATGCCTGGTTGAACTGAACGATATGTGGTAGAAAAATATGATAAATAAATTCACAATGAAGAAGTTAGGTTCTGTCGCTTCAGTGGATTCAAGAAACGGATGATCTGTAGACCAAAACTAGACCGGTTCACAGTATATATAACGAGTACATGGTCGGGTTGAGCAAAATTCTGTTTTCTATGTTTCTAATCGAAAATTTCACACTAAATCCTAATGTAGTTTCTTCCTACATCAACGAGCTCGTTAATTTATTATTTCTCCTTGAAAAACTTCAAAAATAATTGCTTGGCAAGGTATTTGTTATTCAACATTTTTTCGTAAAATTTAAAAGTGGGAGGCGATTCAGTTACGCGTCGATTTTTACCCACAGTTCGGTCAGCTTTGATGAAATATAATGCAATTATCTGAACTTTAAGGTTAGGGTAGCAGCACATGAGGCCTCCCCTTTTAACTTCCTGAAAAAATTCGCGAACTATGGCTAAATGGTGGCCATGCCAGCGAGGGCGGAAAAAAAAACTTCAAAATGATTCCAATTACCTTCTCCAACTGAAAATTAAAATCTCTTGAAAATTGGTCGAGATACTACCCTACATAGCTTCCACATCCATTGGCCATTATAATCCTTAATAATCCTTTAGAGCGAATGGAGGAGCTTCTGATGGATAATGATGGTCCGCGATTAGTTGCATATAGTTCCCATGAGGAAATATTGGTAAAACTCGTGAATAGGCTGTCGAAGACAACTTCTTCAGAGACCGATTATTACACATGAACAAGAGGACACCATTCTGTTCCCTTTCTTTTCAAACCTTTCCAAAGGTTTAAATGTACATATTCATTCAGAGGGGGAACAAACTCAGCTGGCACCAGCTTAAAAGAGATAGGTACCAAAAAGATATTCGTGAAAGTTGCCGATATATTACATCACAACAGAAGAAGTAAAATTTCGAACTTTTACACATAAGTTGTTGAAAATGGTGATTAATTTCATAAATTCAAGGAAAAATTAAATAAATAAACCAACCACGGCCACGGTGGTTTTTTCATCACCTCATCCGAAAAATGTTACAATAATAAATTTCGAGTAGTTAAATCAATGGTTTACTAAACGATCACGAGAAGGCTGGTACACAACAATACATTGTTTGTTAGATGAGTAATTTAAATCAATTCGAAAATAACAACCTCTTTCCAGCGCCCACGCCGCGCCGGTGCTTGCCGTTCCCTTTCGGCCTCCTCATACTGATAGGCAAATTTTGATGACTGAATGATTTCACTCCAACGTATAGCAACCAGTAGGCGGTGAAAATGAAGAAGAAGCCGGAAGTTGGATGTTTATAATATTCCGAAACAGGGAGGGTTTAAATAATTCAAGCAAGGTCTCAGAATGGCCTCAATAATCCGCATGGTGTGGCCAGCCACTGCCAAGCACGTTCTCACTCTATATTCTGTATGTTGCGCTTGCCACCGTTATCTAGCAGTACACATGGTGTTGGAGTGATGACATCAGTTGGAGGAGGATGAGTTTCGAGAAGTTTAATCGATGCAGACAGGAACATTGGATGACGGACGTCAAGTTGAGGGCATCAACATGCTGTGCGTATATCGTCTACTTGCATCCCCAGTCTCGCGTCGACCACTACTTCCGCATTCTGAATTTATCCGTAAGTTCAACAACACCTATAGAAAAAATATATATAGGTATGTATTTTACAAATTCCCTAAAAGGACCCCCCCCAATACGATGGGTAATCATTTGAATTACAAAAATGTTTGGTGTCAACAAAGACAGTCAAAATAGTTTACAGCGTACATTAAGGGACCGAGGGGACACCGGGGGTTTTGTGTCTGGTGTCGTTATAAACTTGGTTTTAACTTTAGACAATGTACCTTGTACCTTGATTTCATGGTTAAAATCAGTAGCACAAGTGAGTACGTCACTTGTAAAATTCCCCCATTTAGATATGCTATAAGTTCGGACTTTTTTGTTTGGAGATTTGACATATGTATATTATTGTGTGACTTATCCAGATGCAGGAGAAATGAAACTTAAGAGAGAGCAAGCAGTAAATGCTGTTTGTAGCATTGTCACTGCAGTGCAGTAGTCAACGCATCAAGGGAAATGCCCCATGAATAGAAGTGTAGTTGGAAGGAGGGAGAGACGTCTCATCATGGGTTCCTTTTTTTTTATTGCACCGTGATAGACGAAAAAATGCATTTACTAAGGCCGCCTTCATAAAGAAATGGAAATTATCCCGTAAATGCCCCCCGGGGCGTTGGAAACATGGGCACTGAAAGATCTGGGATCCTGAAGGAAAACCATTAGCATAACGTAACTGGATTACAGAATTACGTGAAGACGCTCTGAGAAATCCGTGACCTGCCTCAACAACCCCAGCGCCATAAAATCATCAACGATGGAAATGAAATTTGACTTCCTCCTTCCTCTTCATTGCTTTCATTTCTCTTCCGCTACTATTCACGCTCCAGTTTCCTAAACAAAATTCTCCCTTTGGTTGGTTCGCGCTACCTAATCATCTCGAACCAAGGAAAGAAAAACTAGCGGGTCCACTGACCAGTGAGGGGCCTCACTATTATACCCAGAAAACAGATAGTACCAAACACGTACCTCTGAACGGTCTTATTAATCAAATAAATGTTTATAGTACTGAAGTACCACGCTCCCTTATCGTCATGGTTTTAAAAAAATGTTTATTCAGATTTTGGGCTATTTTCAAGTTGATGAGCTCAAATTTAATCCAGAGCTCAAATAATAATTCCTCAAATCCGAACTCATCATTTCGTTTTGCGCGCGCGCGATTGGAATATTCCAGATGATATAATCAAATGGCGAAAAAGATTTCCGTATCAGGGGATTAAGGGATTACTTATTATGTTATTGCCTGTAATGATTAATAGCACGTACAATAATCGGACATTTCCTCGATTCTGCACTAATTACGGTATTGGAGTAGTTTCTTGAGTATGAGCGGTTCGAACGATACAAAGTACAAGACAGCGAGAAGGTTACGTGAACTGTCAAATCTTGAGGTTTACCATCAGGGGTGAGGGTGAACCCGTTTTTTATTGCTCGAAAAGAAAACCACAGACTTGCAAACGTTCATCTGCATAATTCATTCACCTTCATCACTTTCATCTGTATAATTTTGCATTACTATTATAAATCCCTTTCCTTTCTGTACCTCGCCAATCTCCTGATACTTTTTATTATTATTAATCATTACTGATGCGATTTTCGTGAAGAAAACCCCTACCTATGGACAAGGAATTCATGAATCTTGTGCTAACGTTATGTCCTCCATCGAGAAATTAGAGGATAAGGCATGACAACTTTGTCCAGTGGAATGACGATGAATTTATTCAGCATTTCCGTCACCCCGAGGATAGAGCTCGGGTAAGTACTAGATATAATATTAAGTTCGGCCATACTTCCAGATGATCACTAATATGCAAAATTAAATTGCTAACTAGAATCCCCTTCTGACACACTGTATACGAGTGGGGGGGGGGGGGGACCTAGCAAGATCATAACGTAGGTATTTACAGACTGGATGGAAAGGAAGATTTTCCTAGGATAAGTGGTGTGATTATGCCAGGAGCTTCGTCTTGACACATTGCTTTGTTGGGCGCTAGCGTTCTGTCCCCGGATTAGAGCTTTTTCTGCCGTACACACCACACATCGCTCACAACAACGACCACTCGAGTAATACGAAAAAACCTAAATTCTGTATACAAAACTTGGTTCTGATAGGCCTAGGAACCTACTTCGCGCCGCGATGATAAAGATTTGGATACAGAAGTGTGTGCGGGTGATGTGATCTTTCGAACTGGCGCTAAAACTAATCATCAAATGTTGATTAAGCACAAGAAGCTATTGAATGACGTTCAATTTTTCTTTCTACTTGATTAACAATGCGTATTTAATATAATACCACCGCATATCCCTCAACGAGCGAAAAATCAAATTACAAAATTTGGTAATTGAAACAAACAAAATAAGTAAAGCAAACTGAGATTTTTGTTTTGGGTTACCCACCATTGTTGCTTTCGTCCGTTGGTGAAGTGGGTAACAAAATTAATAAGCTAGCAGATTTGTTGGAATTGAAAAAGTCCAGCCATAAACGGTAAACTAATTAAACAAATTCATTTTTTCAAAGAAATCTTATTTGGACTAGACATGTAGGTAATAACGGGAACGGATAAAAATTGGGTAGCCAATACTGTCTCCTCCCTTTTATTCTCATACCCACGGGAGCGTGATGTGACGCAGTGATCACATCCTCAGGTGCTCCTTTGCACGAAAATCCTCCAGCATTTACAAAAACCTTCGCATATGCCGACCCACATATCTAAACCAAGCACATATACGCCGCTCTCCTTGGATTTTACTAACCAAATAAACCGGGAACATTTATCTCTGAGGCTTTATGGGGGAGTATAGCTAGAGGTGCTTGGAATTCGGTAGTGGTATGGATACTGCAGGGAACAGGACGGGGAGAAAGACCCACTATCGTGCCGTTTTTCTTTCTCCAATTTCGTCCGTTGGCTGATACCACTGCGTATACCAAATCCTGCTCAGATAAGGGCAATCAGTATCAAACAACCGAATTTCGGTATGACTGTTGCATACCGTCGAATCTAGTGCACTATCGATGAGGTAGTGAGATATAATTTGGCTGCATTATCAGTCAGGTTTCAAAACAGCGTAGCGAGCGTCGGAATTTCATCAGTAACGTTCCATCTCAAACGAAAAACCCTTAATACGTGAATATGGTTAAAAACATCGATTGCTGAGCTCCCAGATTATATCATATGTTACATTTACGTGAGATGATTTTGGACCTCTAGAAGTCATTGGTTTAACGAGGTTGTAGGCACGGATGGTGTTACGCGAGTTGAATATCGAACTTTATAAAACGTTTCAAATATTGTTATTGATGGGGATGGGATAGCGATTAAGGGAACTGAGATATTTGCACAGGAACTATAAAACACGGTGAAATCATATTTGGAACGTTTTCAGAACCAAGTGCGTTCAGATGAGTGGGTGTTGTTTCTACTCCAAAGTGATTCATTTTGAATGTCTGTTGCCTTCGATTCGCTTCAATCGGTGTCTAGCGGATACCAGCGCTAGTCGCCCGGAGTTCCGAAGATGGGGAAATGACTTAGTGGATGTTTCCACGTAACCATTGGCGGCACGGCCCCTTGAATGACGCTATGGATGACTGGTCCCTTTTTTTATGGTTTTCGAGAGAGGTACCCAGCGCAATCAGGTCGCCTGTCCCAATTACCATCGTCTTCTTTTTGGTTTTAGCTCACCTACTATAAAACGACTAGTTGAGCTGACAGCCGTGAATGATCAACCACACAATCACTGATATTTGACGATTTCTTTTAGCGAATTTTCGAAGAAAAGGAAGGTATTGTTCTCGGTCCACAATTTTTAAAACTCGAATTTCCGAAAGATTTTTATACCAAAATCCGTTTCAGACCATCCTGAATTCACTGCCGAAAGACACCAAAAATTATGCGTAAGTGCGTATATATATATATATATATATGTGTGTGTGTGTGTGTGTGTGTGTGTGTGTGTGTGTGTGTGTGTGTGTGTGTGTGTGTGTGTGTGTGTGTGTGTGTGTGTGTGTGTGTGTGTGTGTGTGTGTGTGTGTGTGTGTGTGTGTGTGTGTCATTCCAGACGATAACTCTCGAAAGAATTGAGATAAAAAGTTCAAATTTGCACGAAAAATCTGTCTTGGCAATCGACAGGCTAAGTTCGTAGATGGGCAGAATCGGGTCACTCTAAGGGGGAGTTTTGGGGAGTTTTAGGGGGAAAAATTACCCATAAATTCCCAAAATGAAACAGTCTGACAAGTGACACCTCATTTTAAAGGTTTTTGTACGCTGAACACGATGGTGAAATCAGAATTGCGATATCTCATTCCGTTCTCAAACTGGAGCACTTTGAAGATGAAGGAACGTGGTTATTTCTTGAGATGTTCTTCCTGGTTCGTCTGCTCTAATCTGATAACGGAATAGGATATCGCAATTCTGACTTCACCATCGTGTTCAGCGTTGGAAAATCTACAAACCGAGGTGTTACTCGGCAAAAAATTGAACAAAAAATTTGTAACGGGAACTAGAAGAACCTTTTCTTTCAAAGATGACAAGTAACTATTAAGAAGACTATTGTAAGTACCTATCGATCTTTAGTCAGAGAGCACCACACCTGATGCATACCGAATTAACCGAATAGCGTCATACTTGAATACCTATAATTACCCAGTAAGTTTAAGATTTCCCATATTTGAATGGGATATCCCAAACATCACATTTTACATAAAATCAGTTATTTCTTCGAAAATTCGCTCCTATAGCCATGCTGCATGACTGTGGTTTTTTCATAATCCACTCAGCATCAAGGAGCCATTACGCTTGAAGAGACTAGTGGATATAAATTCCTTATATTAAACGCTAAAAATTATTAAAGTAATTAATCACAACAAGGCGAGCTCGTTGGGGCCCGAAAACAAGGTTATATCTTTCACTTTGCATCCAAGTATACCCAAGATTATGGGAACTTTGGGATAACACCAAAATCGAAATTTCCAATATTGTTTTGAGGTTTAAACCTTTCTGAACAAATCTGGTTCCGTGTCTGTCTGTACGTGTAATAATAAATCCTTGCAACGCGCATCATGACTCAAAACAATGGCCGTGATGAGCCTAAGTTTTTCAATATTCTGTCATTATTTATATCTACCTCTTATCGTGACAGAGGACTTCTTCCATCTGGAAATCAGTGGCTCTTGAGACCATGCAGACCCGCAATCCCACGCCAGGGTGGTTTAAGGTGTACACCGATGGATCTGAGAAGAGTGCTAGTAAGTCAAAAATGCTGGAGCTTACTTCCTTGATTATGAGCTGTGCGCTCTTGTTGGGTGCATCTGCCTCGAATTTTGATGATGAGGTTCACGCTGTACTGGTGGCATTAAAGGAACTGACAAGCAGAAGTAGCTCCCAAGCGGCAATTCAGGCTATATATACACCCTCAGCACAATTTACTCGACAGATATAATGGAATGTCGCTATAGCTACTGGACAACATGATAACATCTGGTATAAAGTCCTGCAACGGGTGCCTTCCCACTGCTCGTTCCCTGGCAATGACAGAGCAGACGCACTCTCTAAGGAGGGTTCCAGAATGCCCCAGGTTGATGAGTCTCTTCAATATGGTACAGCTAAGGGCCCAATACAAAATAAGATATTGACCGATGGGAAACAATACGCTGTCTATGGAAGGCATTAGGTTTCTGATGCGAACGTCGCATACTTCAGACTCGCCACAAGCCATGATTACACATCTCCAGATTCACCTCCACCGGATTGGAATCGCGCTAGATCTCTTCAGCGCACATGGTAATTGGGGCCAGGAAAATATCCTAGCCCATTTGAACTCTTGTCCTGCTCTTGAGGAAATCAGCAAGACTATACAGGGTGTCTCAGCTAACGTCCCTCCCTCCAGGTTTTGTAACATCCATTTCAGAGAGAACTCACAAAAGGTAACTCCCTTATTTCTTAGCGTAGGATTCTAATACATTTTTGCGCAAAACGAGCGCGATTTTTCCAGTTCAACGTAAAATTACACGAAAAAAACATTTTCGCACACACAAAAAGTTATGATTCATTTTTTTATGAAACCAGTTAGAATCCAAATTTTCAATACTACAAGGGTCATGTAAAGAAAAAAACAAAGCCAGTGCACAAAAATGTCATTCGAATTCGACTGCAAAATTAAGGGTATAGTTATCATTAAAAAGTTTTGTCTAAATTGGCTTATTTATTACAAAATTAGGAGGGACATGAAAGGGGAAGGGCGGGATCATAAGCCGAGACACCCGTATTGCGCAAAGTGAAGAATCAGCACCACCACGTTATTTAGCGGGAAAAAACTCATTAAAATCATGTATCTTGCACCCACGGAACTCGATTTTTGAGTTTAGTCAACAATTTGAACGTGTTTGCGCCCTCAAAAATTCGAGTGAAGGTTCAACTTTTTTTCCCCCCCCCCATATCTTACGTAGAATTTAAATTTGCAGAAAAAATAGGGATTCTCATTTGGAGGGGAAAAAAGAAGTTGGTGTACATTGCGCACGTGCTCAAAAATGTCACATCTGAATCCTACGCTAAAAACGCTGAAAATTATGACACAACGGTTTATTATTTACCTGTATTATAGAAGCCTCTTCTGCGTAGATCATTGTACTCTGTGGTGAATAATTCTACCCTCGTGCTTCCCACAAGAGCCCCAAATCGAGTACTGGAGCCAGCCGGGCAATTATATTTAATAAATATGCGGTGGAATCAAGAACTCTATCATTTACTATTTTTGTTTTTATTCATGGAGCATAAAGTTTGCTCAAATTAAAAACGCTGCCTACGATCTTGTCAAATGGATTTATTATTCCCTGAATACGGCACGATTGGGAACTCAGTGAAGAGACCCATAAAGCAATATTTGACGGTTTTAAAATGGAATATTAGGCAGCTATTTCTAACAAATTATTTTTTATCAGTAAAACTGTCATTGAATTGTCTTGATTCACCTGTCAATACGACGTCCTGTGTTATTATAAACATTTCTGGCGATTACAGCAATTTCCAGAGGTTTCTGACCCATAAGTATTGAATTTTGAGTTTCGTTAGAACCTCAATCCTTCACTCAATGGTCAAAATCAACTTCACATTTGGTTTCCTCACCCTAAAAAACATGGAAAACGATACCTCACAAGCCCAAGTTCTCTAAAACGTCAAAAATACCTAATTTTGCAACCATTTTTCACCCATAACACCTCTGGGTGTTTCCGATCGGGCCTGCCGAAATAGGGGACACAACTGGGACCCAAATGGAGCCTGCGTATGAAAGAACAATTTTTTTATACCGAAAATTAAGGCAGATATCGATGACAAGGTGGACATCTTTGGAATCTACATACCTTGAAACGTAAAAGAAACAATGTTGGAGGGGGTGTTCCAAAAAAATTGCCTAACCAAATATATAGGAGTATTATTCAGAGCATAATAAACCAAAAATATCCGTCAACAAAATCCAAAATAACCGTCATTCTTCAAATAAAATATTATCTTGGAACAACCAACTTGATTTCTTACAGCCATCCGTGATTATAATCAGGTGTTCCCTAGCAATTATATATTTTTCTTACATTTTATTTTCGGATTCTACGTACCTTGAAACGGAAACCATCAAACTTTGGGGGGGTTAAAGAATGTTTATGCTCGATTCCAAAAGTTCATTATTGAAAATAATCAACCAAAATAAGGGGAGTTACCTTGGAAGTTTTGTCTAAAATGGATAGTTACAAATTTGGTGGGAGGGGGGGATATTAGCAGAGACACCCTGTATAACCTCAATGTTCACGAAATGTCGGCTCCAAAAGCTTGTCATCGTTGGTAGGGAATCAAAAGGATAAGTGGACCGTTCCACTGTGATTCATGAGAATGACGTTGAAACTGAGAATTGAACGTCTACAATTTGTTCCAGGGAGCAGCCGTGGGCGCACATAGCAATTATTGAAGAACGTATAACTCTACTATAAATTCATATTGCTTTCATTTTCTTCGGAAGTTTCCAACGGAGGGGAAGTACTATTGTATACAAGACTTCCGTATGCATTAGAAGCTGGGGAGAGGATCTGAAGGCTCAACGAGGTTGCTACGTATGAGTTATAGGGAACAGAGGACCTAATGTCTTCATTCGTGGTTAGAAAAACGGACGTGGTTGCCCTAATACACACTGGTTGTAAGCGAGAAATTCTCTATCCCTTCTTCCCTGTATCAGGAAATCTTATTAGTAGGAACGTTGCCATATCAACGAAAATCTAATGACTGTATTTTTCAATGTTCCATAATAAGAATCTTGTCACCAACCTCACTCTCCTTCCATATTCTTTTACAAATTCCATTAATTTTCTAAGTTTTTTCGATCACTGTAATTTCCCGCAGAAAAGTGCATAATGTAAACTTCAGTCGAAAACTTAAGAAGGATCGTCAAACCTCCAGTCCGCTCAGGTCTCTCGATAAACTACATGAAGTGTGAGGTGTGACCCATCGACCGGGTGACCCGCCTACCTACCTATCTCGCTTTCAATGACCGCAGTAAAGGACAAGATCTGTCCAATCCTTCGCGTTACACGAAACCTGTCACTTGAGTAGAGCGTGGATCCAGTAAGATAGCCCTGTGCTGAACATGACTGGTGAACACCTGTGTCAACATATGGGAGCACGGCAGAACAGCGTTTCCTCAGAGTTGATTTGAACCACGTTGATACAACTTCATACGCACTTTCTTAACTCTGACATGGGATAGTAACTGCCTAGGCCTGTTTGAAGTGATTTTTTCGCGCCACTAACTGGCTTCGTCTTGGTATCAAAACCTATATAGCGATACCTGACAGTATATCAGACACCAACAACTATAGGTACAGAGATTTCTGGGATGAGAGAAATAATAGGTGGGTCCGCCGACCCTCACACGTATCTCCAGTAAAACGAATATACCTACAAATTTCAAAACGGGGGGGGGGAATGCACAAAAGGGCTCCTTGGAGCATAAAGAATGTGTGTGCAACATTTAAGCTCGATCCGTTATCTGCGAGGCTGCATACCTATACAAATATTCGGTACCTACTTCTGCCTAAATATTTCAAAATTGGTGGGGAGGGGAGATTCACCTCCTTGAAGCATAAAGAATGTGTGTGCCAAAGTTCAGCTCGGTCCGGTATGTCTGTGAGGTTGCATCCCTGTCAAAGAAGATGAAGAACGACAACTAGAAAAACTTCCCAAAAAATGCCATTTTCAAACTTCCATAATCCCAGCGCCTGATGGTCCCGAGGGTTGAAATTTGGTACACTTCCCCAGAGGCCCCTCGAGAATGGGTGTAAGAAAAATCAACACCTGATACCCCTAGGGGTACCGAGACGAGGGGGTGGGGGGTAAAATCCTACTTGTTCTGTCGTGTAAACAGTGTCTGGGTCGCTGTAGGTAGGTATGGAAAAAATAATGAAACACGAAGAACAGGAATCACCGTAAATTAATCAATCTACAACGTAATTTTTCTAAAAATAAGAAAACAGGAAGACCAGAACGGAAATTCATGTATACTAATTAAGTACATAATGAAAAGCCAACTGAATAATTAAAAACTGCGTCATATGAACCTACACTGTTCCTTTGTCCTTGCAACTGGGGTTTGCGTATGTCGTGAAATGACTGTAAAACCCGATGGTGAAACGGCTCGTCGAATGAGAGGAATGTTGGTAGAAAACCATACCTAACCCAAGCTAGGCAGGCAGTTGAGGAGGGGAATTGAATGGGAAGGTGAAAAGTTTGAGGGAACTGTGAGGCGAGGAATAATACCATTCCACTTCACTATCATCCCCAGCTGTAACGTCAACTTTGGGTAGGAGTTCTCCCAACGATTCCATCACAATAAACTTCCAAAAGGACCAGGCAGGCTCAACCGTTCAGAATGCATTTGAGTAAATTCGATAAAGTAAAAACAAAGTAAAACCTCTTACTCAAATTTATTTCTCATAAATTGTATGACTAACCTACGATAGTGTAATCCATCACCCAATCGAAAGCTTGATATACTGTGAACATTCTCGTTCTACATCAACTTATAACAAAACGCTTGTCAGAAGGTTGGAGAATTTATACTTATTTATACTGAACAAGGGTATGGTGGTATGGATGGACGGGGAAAGATTTTATGAAACTGATATAAGAGACATATAAGTAACCGACCACATATTAAGGATTTGTGTTCCGACAAAGGTTTTCGATGCACAACCGCAGAGATCGGACTTGATATGTGGACCAACCACCACCAACAACCCAAATATTATGAATACAGGCAATTTTGCTTCCCTACTGACAGAACTACGGAATCACTCTTTGTCTGAAAAACAAAAAGACAAGGCGTTGCCACTTCTGATACTGATCCTAAGAACCTATAGGCCACCAGATGGCGTACCGCAGACAAGTTGTGTACGGACTGTGACAAAACTGTGGGTTTTATTGTTTGCGGTGTTTCCGGTGATAAAACAGAAAATAATAATGTCTCGTTCACAGAAAATAATAACGTTTCATTCTGCAACCCACTTTCCCTGTGACATCCGAAAGTAATGAAAAAAGTTCGAACAGTCTGTTCAAAATAAATGGTTCCATTTTTTTCTATTGAACATTACTACCAATTGACTATATATGTACTTTAATTTGATTTTCTTGTATTCTAAATATCATAATCCAAAACTTGATTTGATATTAATGCATTCATTTCACTGGTATCCATTGCGTTTTGCACGTGAGATAACAATTGATTTCAAAGAAATATTTTTACTAAGCATAGAAAATAGCCTAGTGTAGAGTAGTTGGTAACATGGAGGAAAGGAGGTGGTAAAAGGAGTGGGGGAGGGAGGCTCAAGTTTTCTGGGCCGCGAATGTTCGACAATGTTTTGAATCGGACCTATAGGAAAAACGCTGCAAAGTCCTTGTCACATGGGTTTATTATACTATTCGACATACCTACATGAATGTTGGCTGTTTATTTATTGTTTCCTTCATGTAAAATAATAGAAATAGCTATTTCTGGTGGTTTCCACAAATTTTGGCCCCCAAAACTTGAATTATGGTACGCTCCTCTTTTTTTTCCAAAGTATCTTTGACCATTAATAGTACCATTTAATCGTCTTGATCCACGTGTTGACACTTTTTCTAGTCTTATTCTACAAATTGATGGTGATTTCAGACGATTTCGCAGGTTTTTGGCTCATAAAAAATCAATTTTGGGAGCTGAACATTTGGTACAATCTCAATTTTCCACCCCTTGGTCAAAATCGACTTCATATTCGGTCTTCTCGTCCCCAAAAACATGGAAAACGATACCTCAAAAGCTCATTTTACTAACACGTTACGAAAACACAAAAAGTACCTATTTTTGGTTTATTATTCTGTGAATAATACACCTATGTATTCGCTCAGCAAAAAATTTTTATAACACCCCCTCAAACTTTTTTCTTTTCCGTTTCAAGGTGCGTAGATTCCAAAAATGCAATGTCCGTCCGCCGTCCGCCGTACGCCGTATCACGTGTACCGGCTTCATTTTCGGTCTAAAAAATTCGTTCTTTCGCACACATGCTCCATTTGGGCCCTAGTTGTGTCCCGAAACTTTTCAGCCCGATCGGAATATACCCAGGGCTGTTATGAGTGAAAATGTGTGTAAAAATAGGTACTTTTTGCGTTTTAGCAACATGTTGGTGACATGAGCTTCTGAGATATCGTTTTCCATGTTTTTGGGGACGAGAAGACCGAATATGAAGTCGATTTTGACCAAAGAGTGGAAAATTGAGTTCTACCAAATGTTCAGCTCCCAAAATTGATTTTGGTTTATTATTCTGTGAATAATACACCTATGTATTCGCTCAGCAAAAAATTTTTATAACACCCCCTCAAAAATTTTTCTTTTCCGTTTCAAGGTGCGTAGATTCCAAAAATGCAATGTCCGTCCGCCGTCCGCCGTACGCCGTATCACGTGTACAGGCTTCATTTTAGATCTAAAAAAGTCGTTCTTTCGCACACATGCTCCATTTGGGCCCTAGTTGTGTCCCGAAACTTTTCAGCCCGATCGGAATATACCCAGGGGTGTTATGAGTGAAAATGTGTGTAAAAATAGGTACTTTTTGCGTTTTAGCAACATGTTAGTAAAATGAGCTTTTGAGGTATCTTTTTCCATGTTTTGGGGACGAGAATACCGAATATGAAGTCGATTTTGACCAAGGACGCGGAAATTGAGGTTTTACCATTGGTTCAGCTCCCAAAATTGTTTTTTTTTTTAGTCAAAAACCTGGAAAACTGTCTGAAATCACCATCAATGTGTATACTAACATTAGAAAAAGTGTAAACAGCTGAATCAAGACCTTTAAATCGCACTACCAATGATCAAAGATGATCTGGGGGGAAAAAAAAGTGTACCTATTTCATGTTTTGGGGGCCAAAATTGGTGGAAATCATCAGGAATAGCTAATTCAATCATTCCACATGAAAGAAACAATAAATTTAACTGCCAACAAGAATCTCTAGAACTCCAATAGAATAATAAACCCATGTGACAAGGACTTTGCAGCGTTTTTTATAAGTGAAAAACCTGGGAAATCGTCTGAAATCACCATCAATTTGTAGAATAACACTAGGAAAAGTGTCAACACGTGGATCAAGACGATTAAATGATGGCACTACCAATGATCAAAGATAATTTGGAGAAAAAAAAGAGCGTACCTACCTAATTCAAGTTTTGGGGGCCAAAATTAGTGGAAACCATCAGAAATAGCTATTTCAATTATTTTACATGAAAGAAACAATAAATGAACAGCCAGCATTTCTGTAGGTATGTCCCGTAGAATAATAAACCCATGTGACAAGGACGTTGCAGCGTTTTTTACACATTTTCACTCATAACTCCCCTGGATATATTCCGATCGTGCTGTAAAGCTTCGGGACACAACTAGGGCCCAAATGGAGCTTGTGTGCAAAAGAACGATTTTTTTTAGACCGAAAATGAAGCCGGTACACGTGATACGGCGTACGGCGGACGGACATTGCATTTTTGGAATCTACGCACCTTGAAACGGAAAAGAAAAAATTTTGAGGGGGTGTTATAACAATTGTTTGCTGAGCTAATACATAGGTGCATAATTCATAGAATAATAAACCAAAATGAATGATTGGTAACCACTCCGGCAGTATAGAGGACGAACCGACCATGACTGAATGAAACAATACTTTACTGCAAGCTCTACAGAAAGCAAGCTAGTCACATTTGTCACGAACTGTCCATTTTTTAATAGTACAGCATTTTAGAAATCTGGGTTATAAGGGGAAAGTAATTAAAAACCAGTCCTAGCAACAATAAAAAAGAATAAATCGGGTTTCAAGGGGGACTGTGGAGAGCAGTGGTCAGGGACGGGATATGCCAGGAATGGAGATCAGAGACAGGTTTCTGTTTTGAAAACGGGACCGAATTTTAGGATCAGGCCCAACAGGACATGGAACCAACTGGTTCGGACACGAGGATATTCATGGAACATGCGGGCCCAACGTGTTATGGAGCTCAGTGCGACGATTCTCTCATCAGATCCGAAAACTGTTAGACGACCATTCAATCTTGGCGATTCATGAAGGGGAAAAAAAAGAATATCGAATAATTTAGTGCGCTTCACTTACGAATGCTTCGGTCAGTAAAGTAAGTCGAAGTTAAGTGTGTAATTTCGGAAGTGTGCCAACTGCGACGGTGGAACTTCGACCATCTTTTGGTTATTAATGCGTCCATATCCGGTTAATTCCACGTCGATTGTGGAATTCATTATTTGAAATACATCAAAATGACCCCTGCCTTTGTAATTGGGAATGAAATAGGGGTTTCCTCGGGATTGGATTTGAAAAGCACTTCGTGGGATAATTAACAGCATCGGTAAAACAGTTATTTAATGGATTCAATAATGGAATTGCGCCTCATTCACGTTGCCGGGATACTTTATCTACCTGAACCTTTAGGAATATTAAACCAAACGTATCATCGTTCTTCCGAGTGTAGGGCCGGTTTATCAATCACATTTGCAAGCCCGACTAAAGTCTGACTACGTCAAATCTCTGATTATGTCTTGCATGCCCGGTTATCAATTTTCACTTTAGCAGCTGACTATCGCTAATCGGTGACTATATTTAACCGGAGATTCGAAGCTCTAGTTATAATTTAACCAGTCAAAATCTGATTAGCAGGCAGCCATGTTGCATTTTCGTTTTTTCTGTTCCTGTTTGTGTCAAAACTTGGCGAGTAGTGAGCGTTTTCATTCAGGTTTATTCATGGGTTCTGACACAGAAATTTATGACAGAGAAATGAACTTGTATCTACCCTGAATGGGCAAGAAACCCCTACTTGGTTTGGCAGGGGATACCCTACCTATTTTGAGACATTGGACGACGTGGATTTCCACAACAGGTTCCGCCTCGCCAAATAAACTAAACATTTTGTTCTTCATTATTCTTTATTTTGTTCGTTATTGGAAAATAACACTAAACACGCGAAGGAATATTTTTTTTCATGCACCATTAAAGTTTTTTTAAACCGCATTTGATTCCTCCAAACATAACCATAACATTCCAGGGGTTCCCTATTGATTAGGTACATTGAAATCGTATCAAGTACCTAAGTAACAACCTTTGCAGCATGCCAACTCACCTACGAAGTATAGCATTACAGCAGCTGAATTTGTCTAAGTTGAGGGAAATATTTCATAAAATAGAGATCAAATACGTACAGAAATGTTGGGATATTTTAACGTTGTTCTCGCGAAAACACACAGGTAACTCCGAGAATATACAGAAATACAGAACCGAGCGCGAATGATGCTGATTCGACACGATCACAGAAGTCAACAGAAAATAAGCCGAAGCCGGTGAAAGAAGGCAAAAGCCGCCAAGGAACAGTACAGATAATAAATAGGTACATTCGTAAAAATAAAAATTTATTACAATGATACAAAGAGAAGCAATTTTGGCGTGTTTAGCGAGGAATGTGAAGATAACGATAACATTACCATGGAAACGCCATCCAACTCACAAAGTTGCACATTACTTTTATGGAATTTTCACGTTATTGTAGTGGTAGCGCTGTTTTCTCTTGTTGAAACTCTAACTAGCTGTTATTAGTATCCACGTAGTGATTGATAAACGCATACTCAGCTCTTGGTTATAATCTCTGATTAAACGTCAGTCAGGGACTAGGTATTTGGAGTTTCAACTAGAGAATAAATAAACGACCCTAAATGTAGTGGAAGCATTGAGATAGCTTTTAGAGAGGGAAACAAATAATTTAATTTAGAATTCACAATTCCCACTCCCATCGCGTTTCGGGCCTTTAAGTATCTTAAAGAGCTATTTGTGGGTGTCCCCAAGGCCACGAATAGTCGCAATTAACTGACCCTAGGTGGTCATATATGAGTTTCATCATAATCTCATCAATATTCGCAAGCAAGAAATACTTGCAATGCGAATAACATCGGTCCTGTTAACCAGTTTTGATCAAGCTTTCGGAAGTCGAGATTTGAAAATATTCGGAGTGGGGATCAACAGCATGAGCACGTGGCACAGTGGAAAACTTCAACCAAAACGTCGGATACGTACCGACGTTGAGTAAGAAGAAGCGTCACAAGCTTGGTAGACGTTTTTGACGGAATGATTATAGGCAAGAAGCGATGTCGTTGAGCACATTTCCGAACTCGTAATTCTGGGTTGTACGAGATTTCCCAAACGCTCAATAGGTTGGAAACGTGAGGCAGGGATGTGAGCAATTATAGTGTTAGCAATAACAAAGGAGATTTCGTTATTCATGCGACTAGAACTGTTTCAGTAGAGAACATAGCGGAAGGGGATGGGATTGGTAATGGCTAATGGTTGCGGACTCGGCATCTGATACGTATAGGAAAATGAGAGACCGATTTTCCGCAACGATGCTCCTCAGTCCTCAACGGTTTTATCTTGGAAATAAGACCGATGGATGTCCCAGTGAGATGACATACGAGTAGGTAGGTATGGTATGTAGGACTATAACATAAAACCGCCATGAACCCCCCTTCGGACGCATACTGTCATACAGAAGCCTTGAGATGGTCATCAGAGGACTCGGGAGTTATTATGTTCATGTAATCCGCCTTTGTTATGGTTCATGGAAAACGATATTGCTCGTCAGGCTCGGGTAACATTCCATCATAACAGTAACATTATCTACAAGAAGACGCGAAAATTCATATGGGTTGCCATGCAAAATGTGTGCAGCCACTAGAATGCCAATAGATGTCACCATTCATGTATTACGTACTTCGCTCCAAAGTGATCAATCAAGGTGACTGACCGTCGTCGTGAGACAAGTCGTATTGGTGACCGGAAAAAGTCAAAGCCAGAAATTTGAGGGTTTTGGTAGGAAAGAAATCGTGGGGGAGAAACGTCAGGGCCTAATAAAGAAATATGACTCGGAAGAACAGCGGTTTTTTATTATATATCAAGTGCTTAAAGATCGACAATACAAGTAGCTATTGAAATAACTATTTTCCGTCTAGAGGCACCATTGCACATATATAATTATATAATTATATATAATTTTTGGCGATTTTCTAAAGCATTGTTTGGTAATTTTTACCACCTTTCTATAACCATTTTTCCCATATTTGGTGATTTGGGTTAGTTAAATTTTTTATCGAAACATGCGATGTGAAGGAATGAATTGTGAATTCGCCATTATTCTGTGTGAACTATTGGCCTGTTTTACATGTGAAAATGAACTTATGACTTATGACTTATGAACCCATTCCCTGCCATTTCCCTGTACGTTCTAGCTAAATCCAATACTTTTTCGTGCTTGACCACTCCCACAGAGAAACAACATCTATTCTGAATCTTTTCCCGATTTTCAGAACCAGCGATTCTGAATTTTTTCCCGACCCTTCTGAGATTTTAACCATTGATTTTTTTCTTCTTGTCGCCTTTACCATGCCCCCCCCCCCCCCCTTTAACTTTATTTTCTAGATTCGTCGTATTGACTCATAGCTTAAAAAACGAAGCACTTCACTATGCGTTATTTAGCAGTTCTATATTGGGAAGCGGGACTATATTGGGAATGAAAACCTATAGCAGAGCAGTATTTATTGAAGGGGGTGTTCGCGCAGTATTTCCAGGGGTTCGCGGAAGGCAATACCTATATTGCAGGTTTGCGGTAATGTACAAAGCTTCTGGTTCAACACTGTTTAATGCAAACCAAACCAGAGCAGAATTAGAAAATTTCTGCTCTGGTTTGGTTTGCATAAAACAGTGTCGAGCGAAGAAGAAGAACGCCCCCTTCAATAAATACTGCTCTGCTATAGTTTCTCCGCACCAAGGAGGACTCTTGCAACTCAGTTCAACAGCTAGGAGCTAGGCAGACGCAAGAGATGAGTTTTTCTTTGAACGTCAACAAGTCATGCATAATCTTAATGAGTGTTCGAGACTGAACTATTATAATGGTCATATTAGAATTTCAACAAATCCCACCTCATCTTTCCTGTGCTCAAATCAATTCACGCTTTTAGGGATTCATTGCCAGTTAACATTTCTTGAAAACTCGTTCGATCTAGTCAAGAGAAGATTTTCCGCTTTACAGGATTTGACAGATATTGGCAACATGAAAAAAAGGAATCCACAGAATTGACCGACATCATCGACTCATTATCTCAGACATTATGCCATCTTTTCCGTTTCAAGGTGCGTAGATTCCAAAAATGCAATGTCCGTCCACCGCATCACGCATATCGGCTTCATTTTCGGCCTTAAAAAAAATCGCTCTTTCGCACGCATGCTCCATTTGGGCCCTAGTTGTGTCCCGAAACATTGCAGCCCGATCGGAATATACCCAGGGGTGTTGTGTGTGAAAATGTGTATAAAAATAGGTACATTTTGTGTTTTAGTAACATGTTAGTAACATGAGATTTTGAGAAATTGTTTTCCATGTTTTTTGGGACGAGAAGACCGAATATGAAGTCGATTTTGACCAAAGAGTGGGAAATTGAGTTTTACCAAATGTTCAGCTCCCAAAATTGATTTTTTATGAGTGAAAAACCTAGGAAATCGTCTGAAATCACCATCAATTTGTATAATAACACTGGAAAAAGTGTCAACACGTGGATCAAGACGATTAAATTGCACTACCAATAATCAAAGAAAATTTTAAAAGAAAAAAAAAGGGAAAAAAAGCGTACCTAATTTGTGTTTTAGGGGTTTGAGGGAGAGGGAGTGAGGGAGAGGGAGTGAGGGAGAGGGAGTGAGGGAGTGAGGGAGAGGGAGCGAGGGAGAGGGAGTGAGGGAGAGGGTGACAGGGAGTGAGGGTGAGAGGGTGGTAGAGATGGTGAGGGAGTGAGGGTGAGAGGGAGTGAGGGAGTGAGGGGAGAGGGAGGTAGAGAGGGTGTGAGGGAGAGAGGGTTTGAGGGAGAGGGTGACAGGGAGTGAGGGAGGGAGTGAGGGTGAGGGAGTGAGGGTGAGAGGGAGGTAGAGAGAGAGTGAGAGAGGGTGAGGGAGTGAGGGTGAGAGGGAGAGATGTAGAGAGGGTGTGAGGGTGAGAGGGAGTGAGAGTGTGAAAGGTTTGTTTGGTCTGGTTCAACTGGACTACGAATAGGTCAGCTGAACAAGAGAGAGGACATCCAACGAACACGACCCTGCCGTGTTCTCTAAGGCATATCAAGCACGGTAGATCTTTAATTAAACCGGTTCTCCCTATCACACGGTCAAAGTGAACTCTCGTCTTTTATCCATCAGTCACGCTCTTCATAATGTTGCGCGTAATTACAATTTATTAATTTATTCTACTGCCTCTGAGTCGATCAAGGTAACGGAAGCTTCCTGATCACAGTTGGGAAGGTGAAAGTCGTATCAAAACATCCAGCAGAGCTTTGAGGTTCAGGCCTCCGAAATCAAACTTGGTTCCTGTAAGTCAGCCTGCTTCGATGAATTCGGGCCACACGCATAACTATACGGAAGATTAGTTGTAAAAAAACTGATTGAAAATAGTTCCACATGAATTTCTTTCAATCGTGCTGACAAACTCTGCAGCACACATTTACTGCTGTTCTCCCCATCTAACTTTGCTGAAAATACAGAGGTTAAGCGAGGTGGTTTCTACATGGTCCCATACTAATTATATTATTACCTGAAAACAACTAACTTCTGCTCATGCGGAAACGTGAAATCCGTGTCTTGGTTGAATCAACCGATTTTGATGAAATTTTCAGGAATAACGCAGACTGGTCTTGATTGAACAGACTGGGTCTTGATGGTCCCCTACAAATTTCTATTTGACCGG
The DNA here is from genome assembly GCA_954871275.1 of Leptopterna dolabrata. NCBI lineage: Eukaryota > Metazoa > Arthropoda > Insecta > Hemiptera > Miridae > Leptopterna > Leptopterna dolabrata. Next base: position 24,093 of record CATPAC010000190.1, read on the forward strand.
ACAGATGGGCATCTGCGCATGCTCGGCAACAAAACTCTTATAACGCTCGGATCTCCAGTTTCATTCAACCAACTCCGCTGAAATGTTCATGGACCATGCCCGCTGGGTCCCTGACGGTCCCATATGAATTTAATCACAACCGGTATAACAGGAGAGTCTGCGCATGCGCTATCAACGGAAACCTTATAACTCTCAAATCTCCAGATCCATTCGATCGATCTTGCTGACAATCTCAGATATCATTAAATCGGAATGATAGTAGTATCTGAGTATGCACGAAGAACGAATACTTTGTATCGGCGGTATGTATTTTCTGTTCGATTGCACAGATGTAGGAAATACCATTATTTTCAAAGGGTCATGCAAGATGGGTCTCTTGGTTCCCAACGAATTCCACGGTCATTTTGATAAACGAACTACGTATATGCATCAAAGTGACTATGTGTGGAAGCAACATTGCCCACCCACTTGGGAGACTTTTTGCTTCCGAGTCTGCGAAGCAGCGGAAGCCTTGTGTTCACTTTCGTGAGCCAAAAAATTTTTGTCTTCAGAAATCAAAATTTCCACTTGCATTTTGCGTTTCAAAGCCAACTGAACAAATTTGGTTCCGTGTCTGTCGGTCTGTGAGTCTGTGAGTCTGTGAGTCTGTGAATCTGTGAGTCTGTGAGTCTGTCCGCATTTCCTTGTTACAGCCATAACTTCCACGATTTTGAATTGATTCAGCTCACATTTTGAGGGATGGTGCGGATAAGGCCCCTTGAGGTCCCATACAAATTTCAACATGATTGATCCAGCGGTACGCCCTGCGCATGCGCTAACGTTAAATTCAACAAACACGCATAACTTTCACAATTTTGATTCAATTTCGCTCAAATTTTCAAGGGTTGTTTGGACAAGGCCTAGTGAGTTCCAGTATGAATTTCAGCATGATCGGACCCTCGGTGCGCTCTGCGCATGCGCTGGCGTGAAATAGATTCAATTTCCTTGTTACAGCCGTAGTAACCAAAGATTTCACCCAATTTCAATGTAATTCTCAGGGATTAAGCGGGTAGGGCCCATTGAGGTCCCATATAAATTTCAACATGATAGAGCCAGCGGTTCGCCCTGCGCATGCGCTCTGTCTGTCTGTCTGTCTGTCCTTCTATGCACGGCCAAACGGCTCGACGGATATCGACCAAATTTGGCACGAATATCCAGTAGGCTCCCAAGTTGTGCAACGTCGCATTTTCAATTCCCTGACCATAGCGGAACTATGGTCGACCATGGTCAACTCCTGAATGGCTTGACGGATATCGACCAAATTTGGCACGAATATCCAGTAGGCTCCCAAGTTGTGCAACGTCGCATTTTTAATTCCCTGACCATAGCGGAACTATGGTCGACCATGGTCAACTCCTGAATGGCTTGATGGATATCGACCAAATTTGGCACGAGTATCCAGTAGGCTCCCAAGTTGTGCAACGTCGCATTTTTAATTCCCTGACCATAGCGGAACTATGGTCGACCATGGTCAACTTCGTTAATTGAAAAGGTAACCCCTATTTTTTATCGCGTATTCGTAATCTACGTGAAATTCTTTCTACGATCGACCCTTCGGACTACCCCCGCGGTCGACCTTAGCGCATCCATGGGCCCCTCCATGGTCGAATCCCGAATTGCTCAACGGATATCGACCAAATTTGGCACCAATATCCAGTAGGCTCCCAAGTTGTGCAACGTCGCATTTTTAATTCCCTGACCATAGCGGAAATATGGTCGACCATGGTCAACTCCTGAATGGCTTGACGGATTTTGATAAAATTGGGCACAAATACCCGGTAGGGTAAGGGATTTTTCCGTCGTTTGTTGGTTCCACGATACTGCGTACAGCGAATCTCGGATAGCGAGCGAAGCGAGCGGTCAGGCTAGTTATGTATAATGGACGTAATGTATTATGGAAGTCATGTTATGTATAATATGTATATTTCATGTAATGTTATGTAATGTTATGTTATGTAATGTAATGTTATGTAATATGTATATTTAACGTTATGTAATGTTATGTAATGTAATGTAATGTTATGTTATGTTATGTTATCTTGCTTCCGAGTCTGTTCTATTTTATAATGGGTCACTCTGATTGTGACGAGGAAGCTCCTGTGCCATCACCTTGGCAGTGTATTTTCTATGGATAACATCGGATAGGTTACCACGCTGAACAGTGATTAGTAACCTGTAAGTGAGACGGAGTGCTACTGGGAAGGTGAACTGATGAGTTATTTCCTCCTACTCAAGGCACAGCGTAATGTAATGACTAAATTCCTCAAGATAACATTAGAATGTTATCTGAGTCGACCACTAAAATAGAAACAGCGCCCATAGAAGAAGCCAATTCCTTCTTCTATGTGGCTCCTTTAAAATCAGGATTTCAACTCCAGAGATTTAAAAAAGCAAAGAATATAAATATGCGGGCATAACAATTAACATAATATACTAGGTACGCGTATATATAAACATTGTTGAAGAATGAAAACAGGTTAGCTACAACCGTCTGAAATAATTCGGAAGTACCTATATGACGAGACAGGCATAAGATGAACATAATAATATATTGCCTTCCCTTCCGCCAACACATATGCATATTTACGTCCAGAATGTATCATACCAATATTTCGTCTGAATATTATAGTGTGTTCAGGAAATGGCGCACTTTTTTAACCCTACGATGCGATGGTTGGTAGCACTGATTTTATCATTTTCGTAATCTTTCATCACCCCCACTAGTGATTATAACTAATTTTTTGCAAAATTTATTTGTTTATGTGACTTATGTGACTGTCGCCATGGAGCAGATGACTGCCAAACAACCCGTTTTGGTGGTTTTATATAGTCTTTAAAAAATCATGTTTGTAAAAAAAGAAAAGGGTCTGTTGCCATAAACCTCGAACCATCCCTGAATTGAAGGAAGAGATCCGAAGAGCCCGCCATCCAGTCGGAAGTTTGTCAGCGAGTCATCACAAATTTCAACGACCGCGTAATTCAGTGTAGGGCGCCTTAGGTTGACATAATATGCCGGATACCATGTTCACTCTTAATGGGAATGTTTGTGAACACTCTGAATTTTAAAGTTTCGATTTCCATGAAAACTGAGCATTTTATTGCAGTTCTAAAAAGTGCACCACTTCCTGAAAACCCTATAATCACGGAACGAAGGGACACTGCTGGCTCGTTTCACTATTGATCAGCATATAACCCTACATTGTAAAGGCACTATAAAAAGGGGAGATGAGGATTTGAATTATATGAATAAAAACTGCTGAATGATGGAGTTGGAGAAAAACTGGAACTCTTTCAAAAAATATAATCAGTTTCGATGCAAGTTTCACCCGTCACTAAACCCTCGATAACAACAGGAGATCGTAGATATTTCGCGAAATTCAAAGGACTTTCGTAGTGATGTCTGCTATGATAGCTGAACAAGCGAGTAAGGACGGAGGCCTCAGAAGGAGGACCGTTATAACAAAAGGTCTCTGAAGGAGTGTACTGGAGCTAGCGGTGTCTGTGACGTAAGAGCCCGCCGCCGTCCACGGTGAAAGCAAACCGACGGCGTCTTCCCAAGCTTGGACTCAGGAGGAACGGTCACACAACTTTTTGTTGAGTATTATCATTGCCGAGCTTCCATACCCATGGGAATACACGAAGTTTTCGCAAAACAGTGGCGCAATTACCTGCCTATTCCGTTTCACCAATTTTCTCTTTCACCTTCATCTTCAATTTATCTTCAAATTCACGGAAACCCATCTCAAGCTTCACACAGCTATAGGAACGTTCAACAGGTCTCCATCATTGTGTAACCATCAGAATGCGATGGCCTACTACGAGAAAAATATTAGTTAATACTTAACAACAACCAACATTCTTAAGCACGTAATGAATTTCCACTAAAGCCAAGCTATACAGAGTTCGGTATTACCATCGTCAATAATAAGCAATCACCAAAAACGAATAACATGAATAAGACAGATGTGAGGTTATAAATGACTGTAGTACTAGCCAACAGGAAGATGACTATTATTGGTTGTAGAGGACAAGTCCACAAACAAGATGCTTTCCAATTAGTGAAGGAAGTAATTTAAAGTGGAATTGACTATAGCGAGGAGTAATAAATATTTGAGAGTTCTCAATGACATAATATGGAATAGTGTTATTGGGGAAATTAGAAGAAAAGTGGATTCAAATTTACCTATGAATTTTTTCATTAGACTATCAAAAATTAATATTTTGGCTCCTGGCAAAGTTTTCCAGATATATATACTAGACCGCACGTCAATAAATAAAAAAGAGGAATACTTTTTTCTTCTTCTGTGTGCGAATTGAGATGAGTTATTAACTATTTTGGGTTTGCAACAGAGATTCGTAGTTAATTTAATAGAAATCCATTAAGATTTAATGACGTCACTGGAGGGCAGTCGGATGGATACTCGGCAGATATAATGACTTGATTGAGGCAGTCCACGTATCCATGTAATTGGTTCAAGTTCATCATCAACGCTACTCACTTTAGGAGCGCTGTACCAAGGGGGTATCAATTGAAAATCATGGGGGAAAAAAAGAAAAACTGAATGAAGAATAATTCATTTAAAAGGAGCTGAGTCATCTTGTGGGCAACATCCAAACTGCGGCGTGAAGGAAGAACTTCACTGTGTGGCGCCACTGACCAGAACGTAAATTTTAGGAACCAATTGAATGAGAGCTGTTTCTCCACATATTTATGATTTGAATTCATCCATCAGGTTCTGCATGAAAAACAATTCGAGAGAAAAAATCAGAAAATTTTAGACCCATGTGTAGTAGTAACCCATTATGGTTAGTATGTCAAGTCATGTCAACAGTCAAGCATACTAGACCTAACGAAACGGTGATTCTTCGCATTAAAATTGGAAACCCAAAGAGAAATTCTCAGGAATCAAGGAATGGACTATTTCTGGGGGAAATGTTTTAGGTGGAAATTGGAACCCAGAATTTTCAGCGTCGCTGGCTTTTGGACAATCTTCAACTGTTTTTTCCCTCTCTTCCAAATCTAGGTGCGGAACGATTGGATTCCATCAATCCAAATAATATTATTGTAATTCTGAATGGAGACGATACATTAAGCGAATCGGACCCAAACTGGCACATCACGTGTCGGACAAACGTACATTCTCAATAGAGGCACGTGCCCTCTACGGAATAGCATCAGGATTTGGATGGAGATCATAAGAAAAATAATCAATGGTCATCGACAATTGAAGGATCGCAACGAAACGTGACCAGAATGATTGCAGTGAACCGTTGGGTTCTATACAATGCATGCACAAAGTGCGAGTGAAGAAAAAAAATACCCTTTAGGAGCAGCCACAGCAAACGAGTCGCAGTCCACACTGAAAATCTTAACTGTATTCACGAAGATAAGGTTCTGAGCTGATAATTAAACTCAAAGTTCCCATTGAGACACTGCCCCGGTTGGAACTATACTAAGCAGTAGCGGATAATGACATTCGCGATCTCGAAATTCGATGCCGACTGTCCCTATCCGTACATGCCGGTGTTGAAGCCACCTCCGCCACTCGGGGCCACCTGAAAATTACATCCACGGGGAAGTTGTTAGGGTATGTAGTCCACATGGGCCTGACAAGGTGGAATGTAATCGAATCGTCAAGTTATCTCTGCGTCATACATCAGGTGATTACGATGTAAGACTCTATTGATGTTTTCTTTTCACATCATGACGGAAAACGTTACGGTCGTCAATTGTCCTGGCCTTCCCATTCGAAGAGGTGTTTTTCATTAGGGTAACTGCTAGTGATGCACCGAGTAGGGATTTATCAAAATACCATATTCGGCCAAACTCTGAACGTATTACTCAGTAGGTACGTAAACCAATCATATCCACCTCCAAGCAAGTTTTCTAAATCCAAGTGATACCAACTAGGTAAAATTTCCATCCAAGCGCGCATCGTGGTTTCAAACTAGAAACAACAATCGAATTCTAAAACCAAAAGGTTCCCGACAAATTTTGGTTCCAAACACTGAAGTCTATGTGATTTTTTACGCTCCACCGAACTACATAACTGTAACTATAAAGAGAAACGTTTCATTGTTTGCGATTCCAATTATTATCTATCGTTCCATCACATTTGTTAGTCCAATGTTTACCTATCAATTCATCATGCCCGCCTCTTATTTCTGTACGATGACTTCCTTGAAGCTTGCTTCAACGAAACATGGCTCGAATGCCCTGATATATGAATGTTACCGTTTTTGTAAGCTGAGAATTTCGAAATCGGGTGAAGTACGAGGGTAGATCAAATATAAACGGGACTTAGACCTCTGAGTGCCGACGGTTGACAGAAGCGGGCCGTCACTTCGAGATTGTTTGGACAGGTTCATTAGAAGGTGGATGAGGGGGTCTCCCCTTTTACGACCTTTCATGAGTAGTGATCGCGATGTCTGAACAAAAGGTGCCCGTTTCCATTGAGCAACGAATTATCATAAAATTTCTTGCCCTTGAAAGAGTCAGACCTTCGGAAAATTTTCAAAGGTTGACCGCCCAGTTCGGGGAGCAAAGCAAACCCTCTCCAGGACCCGTGTGTTTGCCTGGGACAGAGTTTCAGGAGGGAAGAGAACGAGTGGAGAATGAGGAACACGATCGTCGTCCCCGGAGCAGCATTACGGATGAGAACATTCAAGCGGTTCGTGACATTCTTGAAGGTGATCGACGTGTGACTGTCTCCGAAATTGCTGAGCAGGTAGGGATAAGTTATGGGAGCTGCCAAACGATCATTACAGAGCACCTAGGATTCCGTAAAGTGTGTGCCAGATGGGTCCCTCGCCTTTTGACTGCAGATCAGAAGTTGAGACGTTTGGAGGTCTGTCAGAGGCTTTTTGCAAGGTTTGAGGAAGAAGGGGAAGCATTGGCTAGCATCGTCACCTGCGACGAAACATGGGTCCATCATTACACACCCGAATCGAAGCAAGCCAGTATGGAGTGGCGGAGTAAAGGGGGAGACAGCCCCTGTGAAAGAGAAAACTCGACTGTGCTGGCAAGGTCCTTGCAACTGTTTTTTCCGACTATCGAGGCGTTTTGCTACTGATTTTCAGCATGAGCGAAGAACAATCAATGCTGCCTACTACTGTGAGCTGCTGACTCAGGTGAGGGCTGCATATCGCAACAAAAGACGGAATCAACCAATTCGTGACGTCATCCTCCTCCACGACCATGCAAGGCCCCATACTGCAGCTCTAACTGTTCAAAAATTGGAAGAAATGCATTGGACTCCACTTGATCATCCTCCCTATAGCCCTGACCTAACGCCCTGTGATTTTCACTTGTTTGGGCCGCTTAAAGAAGCGCTAGGCGGACAACGATTCGAGGATGATGAGGGGGTCGAGGGGTTCGTGCGCAATTGGCTTCAGACGCAACCTTCGTCGTTTTTTGATGCTGGGATTAAAAAACTTCCTACTCGCTGGGAAAAATGCGTCACGAAAGCAGGAGACTATGTAAAAAAGTGACATATACCTGGTTTTTATTTTCTAACGAATAAATTTTTTTTTTTTTTAAGTCCCGTTTATATTTGATCCACCCTCGTAGTTAGGAGATGTGCGATCCCTGCGTGTTGTAAACTAAAGGTAAAACCTGATGTGGATTTCTCAGACATACCTAGCCGAAAACAAAATTAAATTAAAATCAAATCAAATAGATAACATAGCGAGGTAAATAATAAAGTTTCAGAATGACCCAACTAGCTAATTTCGATGCGGTTCAAATATTGCGGTGATGAACCGATGCGTTCTGATACTGGGAAAAATTGTGATGAAACGAGGCATGTGATGTAACGATGACTGCCGTTTTAATTCTCAATCTTCCACCCTTCACGTATATGTAGTGATGCACAGAATATTCGGGTAGCAGATATTTGGTATTCTGCATATTCGATGGATCTTGGGGTATTCGGCCGTCAACTGAATTGCAGACCTCATTATTAGGTCAAACCGTATTCGGCGCCAAAATGAAGTAAGCTTTGAGAACGGAAAAAAGAGTACATAAATTCATAAGTTTTCTTTACCATTGAAATCAAGCCAAATTTTGTAATCACACCCCCAAAAAGATTATAGAATTTTGGGTATGCAAATTTCGAAGTTTTCTACTTTTAGCATTAAAAAAAAGAAGATTTTAGCAATTTTTACACCCTAAACACTCGAATTCAACATGTTTTTCCCCTCTTGGGAAAACGACCCTCTCATGCAGCAATAATTTCAACAATCGCGTAATGGAACTGTTTCCAACTTCGATGAAAAATTTCGATAGAAATTATGCCCTGTCTCATATTTTCCAATGTTAAAGGTAGCTAGAGCAGTGGCATCATTGGTAATATACCGCTTGAATTTAGCAACATTACTTATTAAGAAGGAAAGAAAGTAAATGTTGTCTGGTTAGTTCACGCTCATTTTTTGTTCAATTAAGATTTTTTTATTCTCAAGGCGACAGCTCGTTTTGAGTTATGATACCTTCAGGACATAAATTCATAGACGGGACTATCGAAACAGTAGGACTGTGGACTCGAGAAGAAGAGAATTTAAGTTGCAGAACGCGCAAGCAATTTTCCCGATTTCCTACAATTTTATCAACAACAAATATAACAAATTCAGAAATTCTGCTACTATTACTACCTACTACTAAGAACCTCACACATCTCCACTACTTCATTTTCTGACAATACAGAACATATCGGAAAGAATTACGGTACCTTGACACTAAAATTCATTCGCAAGCAGTACGGGCAGAGAAATTGTTTCAAATTAAAATCTTTTCAAGGCCGATCGTAATCATGCCGATGGCGGGATCAATGTCTCAGCACTCTGGGTTGGGATGGTTGGGATTTCTGTGACTCGAAGTGATGACTGCAGTTGCGCGGCTTCCCAGTAAAGGTAGATTTTCCTAGGCGCGTCTCCAGCGTTCGTTGCTGAGCGACCATCGCGCGATCGACGCAACTGCCTCCTGTGTTTTTCAATGGGACCGTCGTCCTAGACGTGATCATCGCTAGGAACGCTAGCGACCACCGCTAGCGTCCGGTGCTTGCCTGCCCAGAGAACAGACAAAGACGCAGTTGCTCGGGACTCAAGTGATCAAGATCCCAGTTCACTTTGTTTTTCTTGTGTTTGTTGTTAGCGGTGTTCTGTTGAGTCCCGAAATGTTTTAAAAACTTCATTTTTCCTTGGTGGAAGATGAAAAACTTATAGAAAAAGTTCGCTGGCACCCAGCTCTCGATAAGGGTGGATAATTCTGTTGTAGGGAATCTTCTTCAAGTTTCCACTCACAAATTTCAAAACACAGTCAAACTGCATTGGGTTCAACCGAAAATATTGTCTAAACGTTTCCTCGTCCGCTCGCAAATGGTTTCTGGTAAGCTGATTGAAGCAGCCTCCTTGCGCCCGATTCCTGTAAATGCGATTTTCTGCACTCCTATTGAACAAATACTTCAATAGGCGGCGACTTCATCCTCTTCTTCCTCACTCAGCGAGCAATTCGCAATTAGCTAATTTTTACGTGAAATACTCATGTTTGAACAGAAAACTAGCAACTGACAGAAACTGCTAAACAAGCAGCTGGAAAAAAAATCGCTTCTAGGAAAAAACCGCCGCAGCACCAGACGCTGAGCGAAAGTCGCGAAGCGAAGATCCCTCAGCGATGAACACTGGAGATGCTCCTAGGAAAGCCTATCATAACAGAGCGATGACCCTCAATAAATTTGTTTTCTGGAGTGCCGCATGTTAGTGAAACTGACCATATTATGCACTAGGCCGGTAGTCGGCCAGAGATATGGCTAGAAAGAAATTCAGAGGGTGGAACGTGTTGAACGGGTCACAAGCGAATAATTCCATGACGGTGGCCGAGGTGGCGGGTCGAACTGTAGACGTGTACATTTCAGTTATTCTAATCAAGGGCTGATGTAAACGTCATCGAAAGAAGTCGCCCAGACATAGTGGGTGGAGAGAGCAATGGAGGCGGCGGAGGGATGAAAAAACGTTTTTCCAGTCTAAGCGGTGAACAGTCTCCGTTTGTTGTTAGGGCCGAGTCGAAGGGTCGTGACCTAGAAAACTTGTCAATGAAGGCATAATATAAGCCCAGTAGGCGAATAAACGTTGAAAGAATTCCCCGTCCCTACAGTTCACGGTTCTTCTCAGGAATTCGCGTATCCAGCCGAAATTCGACGCCATCCATTATCAACCGGCATCGCAAACATTCTAATCTCAGCAAGCAACCGGAGTTAAAGAGTAAGACCATCAATCGACGGTGGGGGGTGCCAGGGTCGGAGGGAAGCAAAGATGGAGAGAGGTTCCACCCTCCTCACGAAACGGCAGGAAAACTTTATCCAATTAGGGAAGTTATTAGCACTTCAAAGGAAACTGTAGCGAAGCTAAGGGAGTGGGAAGTGGCGGTATTGGTAGTGGTAAAGAAAACTCGTCGAAGTGTGCCTGGGCCTGGGATAGAACGGATCTATGAATCATTTTTGGGATTATATAATCTAGTATACCCAAAAAATCGTGGTAAAGAAAAATATAAATATTAACAGAAATAGAAAATCTTTGTTGCCATAAAGCACCCTTTTTTGGCAAAGAGTAGCGCAAACGTCAAAAAACTAATTACGTGATTGCAATATTGAATAATGCATAACCATAAAATATGTAGCCGTGCAACAACAACAATGCTGCAGATACGTACACAACGGTTTATTATTTTGTATAGAACACCCTTCTGTCACAGACCACAGCTCTCGGTATAGATAACCCTTCTTTATAGATCACAGCCTCTCCGTAGTTTAGTACCTATTCGCCACTACAAATTAATATCATGCGTTGAATGTTCAAGCAGTAGCTAAAATGGTAAAAAGACACAAATGTAGTTCTGAAGGAAAATTGTTGATGTGATGTGAAAACTATTCGGTCCAGGAACCGGGTTTCGAATATCTGATTTTAAGCGTAAAAGCCCGATGCCTAGAACATTCCGCTACGGGGGCCACCTGGCCGAGAGACAAGTGATGTGCGCTCTCAACCCAGTTTGATGCCTGCATACACGCGGAAAATTTTATGGTGACATCGTAGAATGCTCCAGATGGTCTTAAAAATTCAGAAAAAATCAAACTAGCTAAAAATGCGAGAAAACCCATACCTCAAAATAAACTTTTCCGAGATAGGGATACTCCGGATATTTCAACCCATACTTTTCACCCCTTAGAGTTAAGTGACAGTAACGCCGAGCTACGAGGACCAACTAGAGCCCAAACAGGACCCGTATAAGAAATTTCGTGAATTTAGGTTCATGGGCACTAAGGAAAAAGCGCGTACGGCGGGTGGACGGAAATATTTGTATTCGATATTCGTATTCTAAGTCCCTTGAAATGTAAGCCACGAAATTATGAGAGGGGGACAAAACTGTGCCATGGTCGAAAAAATTGTAAAATTGGTCGAAGCGTGGCTTGGTCTGGAAGGAAACGGATTTACGAATCATTTTGGGGATGATATACACATAGCCACAAAAAACTCCATTTGAAGTTCGGATGAGGCTTCGCCAGATGAGCTAACCTATGAATCATGAAATAAATTCAACACTTCATTTTTAAGGGAAACACTGAACTTATCTCCATCGTTATTCATGTTGGAGCAGTCCACAGGTAAATACGGCCTGCGACCAACCCATATGTGGGGGTCTTCTGAATTATACCCCCCCTCTCCACCTCGTCATCATCGTGGTCCTATCGAATTTTGAAGCGTGCCAAAATAGTTTAACGAAATCGCACTAAACATAGCCGGAGATTATAATAACAATAACCAGTGAATTCGTAGAGGGCCATCAAGGACCCAATCCGATGATCCCTAAACATTTCAGCAATATCGGTCAAAAAACCGGAATGGAACGAAAAATACGGACTGATTTGGATGAAATTCGTATGGGATCGTTTGCGGAGTGGGCAGCTCAATAGTCAATACCAAAGAACTAAGTTGGGGGAAGGGAAATAGATCATAAATAAGGGTCCCCACCCCTCTCCGCTACGCTGAACAAGTCTCGAAGATTGGAAGAATACTCCCGACACTTAGGCTTATGAGCTTATGACTAATTCTCCAATTAATTAAGCAATAAAAAAAAATTAAATCCAACAATTTTTCAATTCAACCCTCCCTCACCTCGGGCGACGTAAATTTCGACATTCGGCACAAATAAACGAAGAACTAAATCAATTCCAAAAACCACGGAAATAGCGAACTAGGCCTCTAAAACTATGTTCCCCTTCCCCACTCACTCCATTATCAGGACCGTGGAAATAATTTTTTTTTTTTGAGTCTGGTAATTGAAGCCTAAGAAAAAATACACTGCCAAGGTGATGGCACAGGAGCTTCCTCGTCACAATCAGAGTGACCCATTATAACATAGAACAGACTCGGAAGCAAAATAACATAACATTACATTACATTACATTACATAACATTACATAACGTTAAATATACATATTACATAACATTACATTACATAACATAACATTACATAACATTACATGAAATATACATATTATACATAACATGACTTCCATAATACATTACGTCCATTATACATAACTAGCCTGACCGCTCGCTTCGCTCGCTATCCGAGATTCGCTGTACGCAGTATCGTGGAACCAACAAACGACGGAAAAATCCCATACCCTACCGGGTATTTGTGCCCAATTTTATCAAAATCCGTCAAGCCATTCAGGAGTTGACCATGGTCGACCATATTTCCGCTATAGTCAGGGAATTAAAAATGCGCCTACGTTCAACTTGGGAGGCTACCGGATATTGGTGCCAAATTTGGTCGATATCCGTTGAGCAATTCGGGATTCGACCATGGAGGGGCCCATGGATGCGCTAAGGTCGACCGCGGGGGTAGTCCGAAGGGTCGATCGTAGATAGAATTTCACGTAGATTACGAATACGCGATAAAAAATAGGGGTTACCATTTCAATTAACGAAGTTGACCATGGTCGACCATAGTTCCGCTATGGTCAGGGAATTAAAAATGCGACGTTGCACAACTTGGGAGCCTACTGGATACTCGTGCCAAATTTGGTCGATATCCGTCAAGCCATTCAGGAGTTGACCATGGTCGACCATAGTTCCGCTATGGTCAGGGAATTAAAAATGCGACGTTGCACAACTTGGGAGCCTACTGGATATTCATGCCAAATTTGGTCGATATCCGTTGAGCAATTCGGGATTCGACCATGGAGGGGCCCATGGATGCGCTATGGTCGACCGCGGGGGTAGTCCGAAGGGTCGATCGTAGATAGAATTTCACGTAGATTACGAATACGCGATAAAAAATAGGGGTTACCATTTCAATTAACGAAGTTGACCATGGTCGACCATAGTTCCGCTATGGTCAGGGAATTAAAAATGCGACGTTGCACAACTTGGGAGCCTACTGGATATTCGTGCCAAATTTGGTCGATATCCGTTGAGCAATTCGGGATTCGACCATGGAGGGGCCCATGGATGCGCTATGGTCGACCGCGGGGGTAGTCCGAAGGGTCGATCGTAGATAGAATTTCACGTAGATTACGAATACGCGATAAAAAATAGGGGTTACCATTTCAATTAACGAAGTTGACCATGGTAGACCATAGTTCCGCTATGGTCAGGGAATTAAAAATGCGACGTTGCACAAGTTGGGAGCCTACTGGATATTCGTGCCAAATTTGGTCGATATCCATCAAGCCATTCAGGAGTTGACCATGGTCGACCATAGTTCCGCTATGGTCAGGGAATTAAAAATGCGACGTTGCACAACTTGGGAGCCTACTGGATATTCGTGCCAAATTTGGTCGATATCCGTCGAGCCGTTTGGCCGTGCATAGAAGGACAGACAGACAGACAGAGCGCATGCGCAGGGCGAACCGCTGGCTCTATCATGTTGAAATTTATATGGGACCTCAATGGGCCCTACCCGCTTAATCCCTGAGAATTACATTGAAATTGGGTGAAATCTTTGGTTACTACGGCTGTAACAAGGAAATTGAATCTATTTCACGCCAGCGCATGCGCAGAGCGCACCGAGGGTCCGATCATGCTGAAATTCATACTGGAAGTCACTAGGCCTTGTCCAAACAACCCTTGAAAATTTGAGCGAAATTGAATCAAAATTGTGAAAGTTATGCGTGTTTGTTGAATTTAACGTTAGCGCATGCGCAGGGCGTACCGCTGGATCAATCATGTTGAAATTTGTATGGGACCTCAAGGGGCCTTATCCGCACCATCCCTCAAAATGTGAGCTGAATCAATTCGAAATCGTGGAAGTTATGGCTGTAACAAGGAAATGCGGACAGACTCACAGACTCACAGACTCACAGACCGACAGACACGGAACCAAATTTGTTCAGTAGGCTTTGAAACGCAAAATGTAAGTGGAAATTTTGATTTCTGAAGACAAAAATTTTTTGGCTCACGAAAGTGAACACAAGGCTTCCGCTGCTTCGCAGACTCGGAAGCAATACACTGCCAAGGTGATGGCACAGGAGCTTCCTCGTCACAATCAGAGTGACCCATTATACATTACATTACCTAACGTGAAATATACATATTACATAACATTACATTACGTAACATTACATAACATTACATGAAATATACATATTACATAACATTACGTCCATAATACATTACGTCCATTATGCATAATTGCGAAAGTTATGCGTGTTTGAAGAATTTCACGTTAGCGCATGCGCAGGGCGAACCGCTGGCTCTATCATGTTGAACTTTATATGGGACCTCAATGGGCCCTACCCGCTTAATCCCTGAGAATTACATTGAAATTGGGTGAAATCTTTGGTTACTACGGCTGTAACAAGGAAATTGAATCTATTTCACGCCAGCGCATGCGCAGAGCGCACCGAGGGTCCGATCAGGCTGAAATTCATACTGGAAAACTCACTAGGCCTTGTCCAAACAATCCTTGAAAATTTTAGCGAAATTGAATCAAAATTGTGAAAGTTATGCGTGTTTGTTGAATTTAACGTTAGCACATGCGCAGGGCGTACCGCTAGATCAATCATGTTGAAATTTGTATGGGACCTCAAGGGGCCTTATCCGCACCATCCCTCAAAATTTGAGTTGAATCAATTCAAAATCGTGGAAGTTATGGCTGTAACAAGGAAATGCGGACAGACAGACCCACAGACTCACAGACCGACTGACACGGAACCAAATTTGTTCAGTAGGCTTTGAAACGCAAAATGCAAGTGGAAATTTTGATTTCTGAAGACAAAAATTCTTTGGCTCACGAAAGTGAACACAAGGCTTCCGCTGCTTCGCAGACTCGGAAGCAAAATTGTGAATTGGATAATATTTAAATATAATAATAAAATCGAAAATAATGGGGCTCTCCCCTTACAAGAAGCTCAGTGGCGTCCACAAAAAAGCGCCAAATTCACATCAAATTCAACCTACCTTTTGGTATACAACCTAAAACTAATGATAATACGGTAATGCGCATGCTCATTTTATATTTTAGTTTTTACATTTTTTTACACGATTGTCATTGGAGTGGGGGGGGGGGAATTCCCCATTTTCGACCACGCTGAACACAAATCCATTGACAAAATGGAATTTTCAGCTCCTTCAGGTAAATGTGTGTGTGTGTGTGTGTGTGTGTGTGTGTGTGTGTGTGTGTGTGTGTGTGTGTGTGTGCGTGCATTTCTGAGAACTGCCACAACTCGCGAACCAACGGTCCGAATTTTTACGGTGATCCTAACAGTCCAAAGATTACTTGGTGCTCAGATCAGCTGAAATTTCAGGGTGAAGAAGGTGTTGTTGTCGCTGATAATCTAGAAGAGAGTAACAGAAGAACTTTCATGATTAGGAACTCGACTGTGTAACGCAGGTATTAACTATGGAAGGACAGTAAACTGTATCGATGGGGTACCGATTACTCTCCACTGAACCAGATGCTGTAGAGCAGGCCAATACGTAGAAGTCATCTAAATTATTATCACCTACATACCCTACAATTATTTTATTTATTTCTATTATTTGCTTTTTTACTTTTTTTATAGAACTCTATGTAAGCCTTTGGGTACATCCCGGGGGAATTTTTTACTCACGAACTTCAAGACACTTGTCTCGTTATTTGAACCTTTAGTTCCTGTAGGCATCACATGATTCTAATCAGAGTTGAAGAGAGCTGATCGCTGGTGGGCTAAGCACATGCGAAATTTTCAACGCTTGTATTAGTAGCCACCAGGGACGAGAACCGGAGACGCCTCCAACTTTTACCCCAAACGGGGACATGAAATATCCGACGCTCTAGACCGCTCGGACACCTCGGCCCCCAGAATCCTACATAATTATTTTAGGAACAAATTTAAGCTTCCAATTCTAGTATCAAATTATAGGAAAAAAATGTTAACGACAAATTCCAGGAACCATCTTTCCTTAATCTTGTCCAACAGTCTCTAATGTTCCATAAATTTAAATCATTGTTCAAACCTTGTTAATACGGGGAATGTCGCTTCTTTATTTCCCCAATGGCCCGGATTGTTAAATGGAAAAATCCTCTCTTTTGAAATACCCTAGAAAATATCTTACAAAATACTAGGTATCTACCTATTATGAACACGGACAATTAATTCCTCTCATAGTACCAAGGCCGAGTCATGTAATCAATGTATTACACTAGACCATATATTGCAGACCGATGAGTGAAAATGGATGTTGAAACTGATAAGGATGACGTCACTGAGACTCGACGCTTAATCGGGTGAGGCGGGGTCCCACAACGCCCTAACATTTCTGACGCCAGGCGCACCCCCATGTGCACTACTAATTCCTCAACCGTGATTAGTTTGAGAACATCGAATCAAGGAAGTTCACTATGAGTTCAGGAATTTTGAGATGAAAACTGGCACACTAGGTTGAGTAGACTGATCACGATGACGAGATAACTTGGCATTTTCCGACCAGCTGGAATACCCGATTGCACAAATAGTAAACAAATTATAAATAGCAAGTTTTTCTCGGGCGCGTGAATTTTCATAAAAGGAGTATTTGCATTCCAGGTCCTTAGCCAACAAAAATAATAATAACAATAACAGGACTCTCACTCGAGGAAGGTTAATCCAATGCGGAAAACTTCCAACTGCAAATTAATGGAATAGTATCTCACACAAACAGAATTATTCAGCGAAGCGGGGTTATTCAGTCTACGCATTACTTTCCGGTCGCTACACGTTCATCAACACCACAGCGAATCCGAAATATATCACTGACAGATTGAAGTGAATTTCATATAATCTTGATGAGCATGAATATTGTACCAACCTACACCTAATATAATTATAATCCGACACCCAAAGCACAGATAGACAATAAGACCGGATAGGGGTGGGCGGTCGATGAACAAAGGATAACAGGCATGATAACAAGCTCAACAACCGGGATCATCAAGTTTACTGGGTGAGTCCCGCAAGGTAAACACATCGTGATGGTGAAGCATCGCTCATTGGGCTGAGTGGGTACGACTTGATCTGTACTTTATCCTTTCATCATTCGCCTCCCTGCGATCCCATTGTATGAGGAAACTCGACCGTTCTGCTACAGGTTTTTTTTCTCCACAATCTCAAGTTGAACAAATTGTGTATCGGCAACTCATCATTTACGTAGTTTCACACAGCTCACGTTTTAGAGAAAATCGTTTTCTAATAATGGACCAACCGCCTCAGCTGTCGTTGAAGCGCAATCAGCTCAACACTACTGGCAATTGGAGTTGGAGAAGAAACTTTCCAATCACGGAGAAATTTATACAGGATCATCAATACCCGATTCTCAGAATTCTTCGGCTTGCAGGACATTTATTTTTGTAATAAGTTGATAGTTAATAAGGGAGGTAACAAGATTTAGGACTTCCTTATGGAATGAGGATGGTTTGGGGCCACTGGATGTGTAACAGAAGTGTAATTACTAATTTACATTATATACTACCAATTTATTACTATTAATTACTATTACTATATTAATTACTAATTTATATACTAATTTATTGGTATTGTCAATCATAAACTCTGGGGTGATATCCTGAACCTGGAATAAAAGACCAGCCCAGCCCAAGATCTCGAATCAAATTCTTCTATCCCCGTTTCCCCTCTAAAAAACGCTGCAAAGTCCTTGTCACATGGGTTTATTATTCTACTGGACAACCTAAAGAAATGTTGGCTGTTAATTTATTGTTTCTTTCGTGTGCAATAATTGAAATAGCTATTTTTATTGGCTTGCACCATTTTTGGCCACTAAAAACTCGAATTAGCCTCCTACTTTTGACAAATTACCTTTGACCATTGACAGTGCCATTTAATTGTCTTGATTCACCTGTTGATACTTCTTCTTGATCATACAAATTTATGGTGGTTTCAGGCAATTTTCCAGGTTTTTGGCTCATAAAAAATGAATTTTGGGAGGTGAAACTTCGTTAGAACCTCAGTTGTCCTATCTTTGGTCCAAATCGACTTCACATTCGGTCTCCTCACCCTGAAAAACATGGAAAACGATACCTCACAAGCTCACGCTACTAAAACACCAAAAAACCCTATTTTTACACCCATATTTCACCCATAACACCTTGGGTATATTCCGATTGGGCTGCGAAGTTTCGGGACACAACTAGGGCCGAAATGGAGCCATTTTTTGAGGGGGTTTTATAACAAATTTTTGCTGAGCGAATACATAGGTGTATTAATCACAGAATAATAACCAAAATGACACACAAACTATTCAGATAGAAGTAGGCACTTCGGTACCGTGTTACATGTGTGGGGTACGAACCCACGCTCCCAATCGGGAACCAGAGAAAATAATTTTGACCCGTCAAATCATCAAAAATTTGCTCCTGGTTGGAATCTAGAATCTATCATCGACGATCTGTTCCTTCAGATCTAGGCATAGTCCAAGGTTTTTATCATCCTTCTCAACGATGACCAAAGGATTTTTCCATAGACATCACGGGCCTTCGGCTTTTGCAAATTTAATCTTTTTCAGGCCTATCTAAATGTTTCTTGAGTACTTTTGCAACGTTTTGGTACTCGGCGAGGGGCGAGGCGAATGAGTAACCGGAGTGGCGTTTTCCTCTAATTTAATAGAATATGGGATTCCTGGAAATGTTCCAACACCCGCAAACACACTTTTATAGCTATTTATTAAACGGCATCCGCTTAATAACAAGCAGCCCAAATTATAGTCAAGGACATGCTAGCGGAAACAACGGTTAAAATCGTGAAAAATATGTTGCAGAAATGCGAGAAGACTCAACAAAACCCTGATCTACTGCTTATGCATTACCTGAATAAATAATCCCGAGCATTTGTTTTACGCCAAGCCAACTAATGTTGGGTAAATGGCTGAGAGATAATTCAACATTCAAATAATCAGATTTGGTAATCAATCCGGACGACCCTGATATTGTAAACAATAATATCAAAAAAGCTCAAGCCCACCAAAAACCTACCTGAATTTCACGAAAATGAACCGGTACTTCATCGTCATAACAATTCTTGGCATCGAGGTACAATTTCGGAGGAAGACACACTGCCAGGTCGTGGTGGATTACAGGTGGAAATGCTAAGAATATCGTACAAATCGTAGAGCCTATAATTCCAGTACAAGCAGCAAATATTAATGACACAGAGAAAAGAAATAGCTCAGATACGGTCCCACGAAAACTATCAACTTCGCGACCGCCAAAACCTCAACAAACTGGCACGTTTCGGTGTGGTCGACTACAACGACCAAGACTTTTAACTTTGTTAAGAGGATAACAAGAAGCAATGAATTTAAGTTTCTGTATCAGATTAGTACAGCCGTAATTTCGAGGTAGCTAGCTGAGCTTTGGATACTATCGACAAAGTTACGGATAGTATAAATGTTCTTCCATGGATAGTTTCATCTTGCAGCGCTAGTTTCGCTAGAGCGTTAGTTAAGTGTTTGTACCTAGGTACAAGAACTGGTCGATGGTTCATTCGAACTGAATTTCAATTTTATTTAAATGTAAGGAAGGGAAGGAATTAACAGAAATGTAATTATTGATTTATACTATTGTTACTATCAATCCTGAACTCAAGGTAATAACCTGAACATAGAATAAAAGATCCGTCCTGCCCAAGATCTCAAATCGAATTCTTCTATCCCCGTTTTTCCTATAAAAACTAACACACAAACCATTCCAACTAGAAGTAGGTACTTCGGTACAGTGTAACAGGATGGTTTGTGATTACCACTATGTTTACGATTTGACTGATGGTAATATGTCTAGGTAGTGATTCTCAGGACAGGCTGAGTGAGCTCTGGGTGACATGGAGGACTACTACTAGAAACTTCATGGTCCCAAAGAACCCTTTTCGCATCAAAATCTTCAAGGATATGTATGGTCAGACAGATATGATGATGTTATCAATTTTCCAAATAACCTCGCTCCTTAGTCTTCCAATGGGTGGAGGGGATGGGGGGGGGGGATTTCCTCAAGAGTAAGTGAGTATTGCGGTTAAGAGCTTCAACACTGAGTCCATATTGTTCGTTGTTTCGTATTTCATGAATCATATTGCCTCACATGATTCCCACTCGACCGATGATTGCAAAATTGTCTTAGGATGTTGCGAGTGGGGTCTTATTCTGTACAGATATTATTTCTACTACAGTAGGAAATTGTAGCACACTATTCAAATTTCGACTGTTTGAATTACACTTCAATTTGCACACTTGCGCTCTTGTTGCGCACGCATATAAATATAATTTGGTAAGGAGCCTACGACTACTTTTCGTAACTCATCATCGCGATTCTAGAAGAGACAGAAGGTGGAAAAATGGAGTTGACATTGACATGGAGGAGGAGATGGAGGAGGAGAGGGGGTAACAACCTTGAAGTGAACCAAGACTATATAACCATCTAGTTACGTGTATTAGGTCACTCTATTAAAATACTTGAATTGACCACAATCATCAAACAACTTAGCTCTTCCCGTGTCAAGAACGTCCTCCGGATGGCATAATTTCAGTTCCCGATATTTCTTCTGGGTACCATACCATTATTGAGTGTCATCTATTGTTAGCCATTCGCAAATCGAATAATTGGTTTTCTCTGTTTCAGACGCGGACCAACAACAACATTTTACGAATGCTCTTTGTTAACATTCAACTGCGGATGAAGCAGTGCGCAGTGACGCAACGACCGACGCTGCAAAAATTGTATACAACGGACCTGATTGCATAAATTACAAATGCACCGGATAAAACCGGTTGCTAGCGTCTCACTTCATCCTTTAACGATATAAAGGATTATAGAAGGAAATAACTGCATGCATCTTCAATATCGATTGGAATTACAGGAGTAACACCAGGAACTGGGTACCAATAAATGGATGCATCCCAAGTGAGGTTTTGTAGTTTTCCTTGCGAATAGCTCTCGGTATTATAATCTATTCTGGCTGATGAGGTGGATCTCAGGAACATTGCCGCAACATTCAATCGCAAATTTTATTTAACTTTATGCGTTTTTATTTAACGCATAGGTACTGTTATAGGTAGTAGTAGATGCTAGTATAGGCAGTAGGCAGAGTTTCAATCAGTGCTGGTGGCTACCCGATGTCAATTTCACTATGTCATGCTACAACCAGTTCTGTTCCACGAGCAATTTGCAGTATACTATCACGTTCTTAGTACATACACCTTATATGACTTTAGGGAATAATATTTTTTCAGTCATGCGACTTCCTTTCAGATTCCCGGAAAAAAAATGTTCAGGGTTCATATATTATATTATGGTGAATTTATATAAGTTTCTGGTGATTTCAGCTATTTTTACAGATTTTTGCCCCCAAAATTTTTTTGGCCCACCTTTTTTTTCTCGAAATTTGCTCACCTTTAAAAGAAAATCTTATAATGAAGCCAAGAGGATATATCGTCTGTAATGCCACATAAACATGTCTACACAAATCCTATGCAAGCGGGCGGTATATATATATAACGTCACATTCTCAAGAAACCGCCCATAGCATGACTTGAAAAATAGCTGTGAAGAAAAATAATTCAAGACGGTATCCGACTTCTGCTACAGGATAAAAAAAAATTCAAATTCCGCCAAAATGGTAATAATGTCTACCAACTGAAAAGATGAGTTGGGAGATGAACAATTTTCAAAAGCAAAACGTTGACCCACATTGAGGGTCAAGCCCCCCCCCCCCCTCCCCCAGATAAATAAAACCGGCAGATAATTGATACAAGTTCAACAAAGGTGGCATAAAATATTGAGTCGAGGGAGAAGAAGACAATTTCAATCATCAAAAATATTTTCACGAAAAATCACGTACATAAGTGGGTAGAGGTCGCGCATAGTTGAACAGGACAAAGAATGAAGAGAATGATACCCCCTCCACTCAACCCACTGCCCTTGAGCGTGAATCAAACGGTGTAACTCCAGTCTAGTAAATCACGGAACAGCTTATTCAAATCACGCATGATTTCATGAAATCGAGTTTGCTGTTCGCAAGGAAATGAGGATATTTTATTGAGAGGAACCTACTTCCTGATGAAAATGAAATGATAATTGATGAAATGGTACTTGAATATAGTATGATACTTAAAATCAGATTTTGATTGGTTTTATATGGGAACCAAAAAAAGAGAGGGGGAGGGGGCAAACGTGCACCTACCCTGACCATTTCTTTTCATTAATGCGTTCCTTTTATACAGTTATGGGAATTTCGAGGGTGCCTACTGCGCACAGAGCAGTGATTTAGATAGAATATCTATACAGAAAATAACAAACTGCCGTAGAATTCGCAGCGGTTTAAAAAAATATACGTTGTACTTACATTGTCATTTGCTGCACGGTGCAGAAAAATAATATTATTGCAGCCTTACCTACAAGTTTTGACGACACCCAAGTCATGTAGCATGACCATACGAGCGAATTTTCGAAGTTGGTGACTTTCAACTATTTTTAGCAGTTTTTTTACCCCAAAAACTAGAATCTGAGTCACTTTTTGGAGAAATTAAATGTTCGAGTGTCGAAATAGTCTTTTTAAGCCTTTCCATCATTCTATGCAGTTTTTAGCTCGTTGTAAATTTGGCGAGCCCTACCTGTAATAAGTGTTATTCAATTTATTGGTGGGGCCAAGCAAAGATAGTATTATCCCATCCAATCATAAAAACCACTGACAAATATCATTAAAAAATTACTCCCAACTAATGCATAAAATCCTACACTTGCAACTGAAAATAAAAGATAATGAAGTACGACAAAAAGATGCTGATTAAATTTAGGTCAACTCCGTTAAGAGTAGCATTCCACGTAGGCAAACTTAGAGCTCGAAAATGAGGAGTAATGTTGGGAACATAATGAAGGAATGGTCTCGGTGGGAGTTGAGAATTCTCTTCGTAATTCATACTCACTCAGGGCCCACATGAACGAGTAGTCATAGTTAGTCTAAGTAGAAACCCTTACCAACCTGAAACAGAATATATGGCATTGGTGAATTTGGATCACGAGACATTTATGTACAACTGTAGGTACCTATTATTTGACACAGAATAGATATATAGGTGGTTGCTCGAATTCTAACTTGGCGAGGTCCAGTATTGGGCCAATTATCTAATAATAAACTATAATTGGGCTGCGTCTAGTCCATCCAAATGTTTCAAGATCGTTTGGCGAGTGGGATCATTTTTTACGGATTTTTCAAGGATTGCATACAGACACACAGATCGTAAATGCTTCATTTAGACAACTCGGAGTCACGTTCCACCTCAAGATTCGTAATAAGGATGGTCAACAATCAAGGAACACGTGGTATGTGAGTCAAAACCGTGAGGCCAAGAACTCGAAAAGCTCGAAGCGACAAAGAACCCTGCCGGCTTCCCCTCTCCAATTCTCGAGGGGACGTTCACCAAATTTCAACCCACACAACCAGGTGCCGGAGTTATGGAAGTCTGAAAATCGCTATTTTTCAAAATTTTCTAAATCTTGTTCTCGATGTCGTTCTTTGAGAGGGCTATAGCCTCACAGACATAACGGATCGAGCTGAAATTTTGCATGCACATTCGTTATACTCCAAGGATGTGCCTTTTGTGAAATTCACCCCCCCCCCCCCCCCCGCCATTCATCCCCCATTTGGTAGGGCATTTTCTAGGAGTAGTTTAGAGAGGGATTTAAGAGCTAAAATTCGGCACAGTTGATTAGTAGCCCACTGAGGAAGTGCTCAATGTCTGAGCCCAATCGGTTCAGTAAAAGCAGAGTTAATGCTGTTCGAAAACGCTGCAAATAACCACATTTTATCAAATAACCAAATTTTTTCATATAGTTTACAATTGGACATCTGTAACTTTCGCGCAGTACACTTTCTGCAGCGCTTTTTTTTTAAACTGTAGAAGGGAATAGAAGAAAAAAATCAATTTAAAACATCTACTTTTAAGCAATTTTTGAAAACAGTAAAAAAATTTCAAATTAAAAAAAATACAAAGAAAACATAGGTAGTTAATGAAAACATTTTACTGGAAAGAAAATTATAAATTCAATTGAACAAGTTCTTTTAATTGAACTTCATTGGATAGTTAATGGTATCAGAAATAACCATACAACCATCAATGCAAAAAGATATCCCCAGACAAATCAACCATGTTATAATAGATGGCTTTATGTGGACAGTGAATATAGGATTTGTTTATTGAATGAACTAACAGACTTTCTCAACTAACCGACACATGAAATGTAAGTAGAAACCAATACACTTCTGTTCAAGGGACAGGGGAAGTGTTACTATTATAACAGAACGTTATTATCTATGAATTTTCTCTATAAACCCGGTTGTATTTTGTAACCTGTGTCGTTACAAGCGATTTTCACTTCATGAAATGCGTCAGGTTCGCACAAATGAGTAACAAGCGAATCGCAGATGGCTACCGATCTCAACCAGGAGCCTTCAAAAGAAACCTCCAACTCTACCAGATCGGATTGAGGGGAAAAGTTGAGGAAATCGTGGAATAACTTTCACTGATTTTCCCTCAAGATGATTATTTCCTCCCGGTTACTCCTTTCAACAACTGGAAGGATATCCTGAACTTCTGTTACAACTAGTGAAAGTCGTAGACAACACTGTTATCGCCAGTACTTGTTAGGGCCGATCATGAACTGAATACTGGACCAGAATGTACACACTGGCGAAAACCAGTATTTTATGGATCGATTAACAAACCTTCCATGATACTTCCATAATAACACTTCTTCAAAATGCTCTAATTTCAGAACGAAAAATGAATGAAGTTTGTATTATTCCGGGTCAAAACCGGGACACCACACGTCTACAAGTTGTATTTTTTTAAAAATATATTAATTAAATTTTTTAAATAATAGTGACTTAAAAATAGGTAGGTAATACACGCAGTCTGACACGCAGGCATTACTTATCGCCAGAAAAGAAAAAAATTATTCAATTTTATTGAGGATAGGTATTACGAGACAGTAGGTCATTACAGTGAAACTTCCCAATAGTGGACAGTGTGGGGACCGAGAAATTCGTCCACTATTGAGAGGTGTCCACTAATGAGACGGATCGAGGAAAAACATCTTATTTCGTGTAAATTACGAAATTATTTATGTAGGAATAGAAAACTTGACATAGGTACTGACTGAAGGTATGGTATGAATGGTAGATATGTTATCAATATTCCCGGCAAGTGATTTACTCATTTTAAATGTATTTACCTTAACACCCCAACGCCCTCACCCAACACCCTTTTCCATATCACTTCACAATGTCAACTTTACTTTTGAGGCAGAGATGGGCACGAGTTTGAGCACGGCCAGGTTCAGAGAAGGCCAGGTTCAGAGAAGACCACGGCAGTAGAGAATTGGCAACGTCGCACTTCAGGCCGGCCGCGACAATCACCCACCAATAAGCCTAGGTTTGTTTATTTCCGGGTTTCGATAGTTTACCTGTAGATCTTCTCGCGAGAATTCTTTTCAACAATAATATTATTAACAAAATTTTTTTATTTTTAATGATAACAAAATGCCGGAAAATTGGTCGTGCCAGGGTGCAAAAGTAATTACGGAAGTACAAAAGAAAACTTGGTTTCGTTTTCCCAAGGATGAAGAGAAGAAGTGGATTCGTGCGATTCCCCGTACTAATTGGGAATTGGGTACAGTGAATAAGTAGGTATCTTCAACAGGGAGAATAGAAAGAATGGACCCTTGCAAAACCTAAAGATACGTACCAACAGTGCTATCCATCATTCAGCTACAGTGATTGCTATCATAACAAAATAATTATCATAACAAAATATTCGGTGGCATTCATCATTGAATGTTAAGAACATTTTACTCTCTCAAGAGTTCAAGGATACGTTTTTGAAGGCTCCTAACCAAAAATACAGCCTAGCGTTTGTCTCGAAGAGATCGCTTGATTGTGAGGATTGCACATTAGAAGACAGCATTAGAAGAAGTGCGGTCAATGTGATTTCGAATAAGTATTCCAAGAATGTTTGTGATCAAAAATCAAAAAACGCTGCACAATCCTTGCCAATGGGTCTACTGGACATACCTACAGAAATGTTAGCTGTTCATTTATTGTTTATTTCATGTGTAATAATACTCGTATACTTAGCTATTTTTGACAGTTTTCACTCATTTTGGCTCTAATTTTTGACAAGTTATCTTCGATCATTCCTGTCACTGAATTTACCTGATTAACCTGTCGATACTACTTCCTGTGCTATACAAATTTCTGATGATTACAGCCATTTTCACAGGTTTTTGACCCATACATATTCAGTTTTGAGAGTTAAAACTTCGTTAGAACCTCTATACTTCACTCAGTGGTCAAAATAAACTTCAATTTGGTCTCCTCATCCTAAAAAATATGGAAAACGATACCTCAGAAGCCCAAGTCCGCTTAAACCTCAAAAATACCTAATTTTGAGATACCTGATTTTGGATGTTTTCCAATCGGGCTGCCGAGGTAGGGGACACAGCTAGGGCCCAAAAGGAGCCTGTGTGCGAAAAAATGATTTTTTTTTGTCGGCCGAAAATTAAGGGATATGGACGACACGGCGGAAGGACATCGAATTTTTGGAATCTACACACCTTGAAACGCAGGTAAAAGAAAACAATTTGAGGGGGTGTTCCAAAAAAAATTTTTACATAACTGTAGACGTATTATCAAGAGAATAATAAACCAAAATGACAGTCGCAAGTTGAAGAAGTTCCAGAAGTAGAAGACTATAAGCAAACTATAATTCATGTTCCATTTCTATTCCTCCTAGTCATCTTGTTTGTTCCTTACTGTTTTTCTAGGTATTATTTCAATACCTTTCTTTTAAATCACGCATTATTCAGAAGAAGTTTGTTTTCATTACTACACCTACTCGTAATATAATAACAAAATAACTGAAGCATTCATTCATGTAGCTAAAAGAACGCACTAGTTATGAGATGTGAGAGCAGCCTGAACTAAGAAGCTATTACAGCGTTGCCAAATCTTGCGCAGCGGCCTTCTCTATAGCCGGCCATGGTTGAGTCATTTTTACCACTGTCGACCAGACCGAGCTATGTTTGAACCTTGCACTCGTCGACCACCCGAGGAACACAAACATCTGAGAAAACAAAGACCCCCGCCTGTCCACAACTGGGAGTGGCAATATACTTACCTTCTGCCACCTATAATCCGTTAATCGCAAGTTTCAAATGCTACATTCTGTCACCTATTTCTTGAAAAATAATGCTACATTCTGCCATCTGGGTGAAAGGGAAAAATAACAGTTGAAACAACAGTAAAGTAGTACCTGCTATCGTTACCGATGTGTTTTTATACCTGTTGCGAATCTGTCAAAATAGTTAACGATAAGAGAAATGTCATGGTCAATCACAGTCAAACACATAATGAACAACATTATCACAATTAATGAGAAGTTTTTGCCCGTTCTCCCACTCTTCTGACAAAATCTACTCCGCTCATACCTTCACCACGTTTTACCAATAATTCCTCTTCATAAATAGTACTTACTACATGAATAGTTCCTCATCAACACGTTCATGGAAATGTTTCCCCTACGCCAACAACGGATGAAATGGATGGGTCGGTGGTCACCGTATGAAGGAACACCTACAAAAAATGTTACCGCACTTGTACGTTTTATGTTTGGTATATCGGAAACCTTCAGAATAAAGCAGTTGGGAGCCTACACGTGACGAAACCCCTCGTAACTGCTCCATGACCGACGTTCCGACGTACTATCATCTACAGAGCGAGCCGAGTCACAGGTGGCAGACTGATTTGTTGACATAGGTGACAGAGTGCAGGATGCGATAATCTCCTCAGGACAATAGAGAGGTGGCAGAGTGATTCATGCCCACTGGGAGGGGATAAATGCCTATATGGACCGGTTTCGACGGTCCATGTCCACTACTGAGATGGACAAAATGCATTAATTTATACCTTCGGGACTAGCTGTGTACCCGCGCTTCGCAACGGTAGAACAGACACCCCCTGTATCCCCCCCTCCTCAACTGATCAGAAACCTTCCCCAATGCCAACCCTAACTGCCTTTAACCCCCCCCCCCCCCCGTATCCTATGAACCCTCCCTACCTGGTTAGAAACATTCCTCAATGTTCACACAACAAATTCCCAAAGTTGCACTCCAATTGGTCAAGTAGTTTTGAAATTTCTGTAGACCCCCCCCCCCCTCTCATAACCTGTACCCCCCTCCCACTAACATCCTGATTGAAGTACCACTTGAATGTACTCGTCGAGCTGAATCCAGAATCTAATTACAATCGGATTTACGTCCAACCGTTCAAAGTTATTATAAGCATAAACGTCCTCATAGAAGTGATTATAACACGTTTTTTAGTAGTATTTCATTCATAGCGTTTCAACGGATGGACAGATTCAAATGCGGATTTTTCATAAACCTTCCCAGATAAATTCTGCGTCAAATGGTACCAGCCGCAACTTTCTACTTTCAGCCGTTCTCAATTGATGCCGAGACAAACAAACAGACACTGTTTTATTATATACATGTATAGATTCTGCTAGGAACACAGAATCTGCCCAATACTGGAAGTAGTCCACTATCGAGAGGTGTTCACTAACGGAGGTTTCACTGCATTATAAAATATCACAACTCTCCACTGACAGACTTGATAAGGTGACGAAAAACAAATAATATTCGCCTCAAAATCTATACATATAATAAAACAGTGTCTGTTTGTCTGTTTGTTTGTTTGTTTGTTTGTCTCGGCATCAATTGAGAACGGCTGAACGTAGAAAGTTGCGGCTGGTACCATTTGACGCAGAATTTATCTGGGAAGGTTTATGAAAAATCCGCATTTGAATCTGTCCATCCGTTGAAACGCTATGAATGAAATACAACTAAAAAACGTGTTATAATCACTTCTATGAGGACGTTTATGCTTATAATAACTTTGAACGGTTGGACGTAAATCCGATTGTAATTAGATTCTGGATTCAGCTCGACGAGTACATTCAAGTGGTACTTCAATCAGAATGTTAGTGGGAGGGGGGTACAGGTTATGAGGGGGGGGGGGGGTCTACAGAAATTTCAAAACTGCTTGTCCAATTGGAGTGCAACTTTGGGAATTTGTTGTGTGAACATTGAGGAATGTTTCTAACCAGGTAGGGAGGGTTCATAGGATACGGGGGGGGGGGGGGGGGGGGTTAAAGGCAGTTAGGATTGGCATTGGGGAAGGTTCTGATCAGTTGAGGAGGGGGGGATACAGGGGGTGTCTGTTCTACCGTTGCGAAGCGCGGGTACACAGCTAGTTACCTATATGAATGAGTCTTCAACTCAAAGGATGTGTTGAACGGGAAGGATTTCGACCTGATAGAAATGCGAACATCCAAATGTCCTGCTGAGTTACAGAACACCTTCAAACGTGTTTAGCACTCGCTCGTATTCGAACAGTTACTGCCGGTTCGGACACTTTCCAAAGTTATACAAAAAAAAAGAGTGGCTGTTTTGTATAACTGATCCCTAGAAGAGAACTCCACTCATACTAAATGATGCCTTTGACTGTCCTACCTATTTATGCTGAAAGCTGGATCGGTGGGGAAGTTAGTGAATGATTTCTAATAAGTACCTATTATTTACTTAATTTCTTCAATCGAGATTGCAAGAAAAACCAGAGCATCAATACTGCTTTCATGAAATTTCCAAGCTAAGTTTAACGAGTCCAATAGTATCTGCAATGTAAGAAAAATTATTGAATAATGAAAACAGTATTTTGTTGGTCTTTTGCAGATAAAAATTATATGTAATCAAAAACTATTGTGATTATCACGGACCGAACACAAAAACCTCCTTCCTCGCGATGTACGAGAATATTTTGAGGGAAATGGTTTCATTTTGTAGTGGCAACCTTTTGCCGCGTGAAGTCCTGCGCCTGCCCCTCAGACGTTCAACGGTCGAGATCTCAACGGCCGCGTGAAGTCCCCCGTCTATCAGAGACCTTGAGGAAGCAGGTGCGTATTTTTATTGCTTTGATTCCAGTGGCTCAATATTTTCCCTCCCTAGCGCCTACAGATTTTTTATTCAAACCCACTCAATTTTAACCATCCACAATGTAGTTTGAAACCATGTTTTATTTTTTGAAGCCTTGATTAACAAGGGAAAGCTCAACAAAAGAAATCCAAGTAAAAATTCATATTACCACGTACCGATCGCCGTGTGATTACCATGGGATCCAATCCGTTCATCCCATGATAATCAAGTTTGGACAGTTGTAGCGGTGCGTGGGCTCTGAAAATGGTGGGCCACCAAACCGGAACACAAATTAACAGCTTTTTCTACAAAAGACCTGTAAATGCTTTTTCTACAAAATTCCAACAGTGGAGTCTTCTTATGAGAAATGGGTGGATTTTAATCAACCGCAGCTCTTAGCAAGTCAGAATGTAAGCACTGTGTTCACAATAGTTCTGACCAGTACCCGGGATTACCAGAAGCTAAAAGTTCTATAGCTTCATACTGACTAATACTCAGCAAAGGCCTATCTCTTCTAAACTTAATAATCACTATCCTCGTAGGAAAACGTCGAACATTTCGACGATAAGTTAGCCACCGAATTCATGTGGTACAAAAATACAGAAGCAAATAAACTAAACAACAACTAAAAACAACGAACTAGACTAAAATACAACGAAGTAATGACCCGCCGGCCAGTACCTACTTGGATGGAGAATCAGACTAGAAGCCAGGTACTTATGTGTGTATGTTGACGTCGATCAATCCACAAGACCACAGACAGGACACAACGCACTTAATTATCGCAAATCCAAATCTGTCCCGGGAACTCGAATGGGAACATACAAAATTCGAAACGTAAGCAGAAAATTGAAAACTCAACATAGGAACAGAACGGCGAAAGTGATAAGAATTTTTAGGGGAAGACAAATAGAAGGACAAGCATCTCGTATCGAGATAACAACATGAATTGAAACAATCTAATCGATTGTGAACACAAACGATTTTTGGATGGAAATGTTGGCCACAGGCCCAAAAGGGGCGTGACTAACCAAATTTTTACTCTACTGAGCTTGCGCGGACGGGCCACTTTTCTCTGTTACCATGGCTACACCCGGTCCCGGGACCTATTAGTTTCAAAAACATAGGTTTCGATTTCGATTGCAAGACATCGATTACTGTAGCTATATTCCGATAAAATGCTCGAATATCCATAGCCAGAGAACTCTGTCTTCTTCTTCTTCTTCTTCTTCTTCTTCTTCTTCTTCACAGTTACTTGTCTTGGCCGCAGCCATGCCAGACATAGGTTGGGACAGAGAGAGAGAACTCTGTAGAGTCGCTGTTGAACTTCGTGAAAAATGCTAGGGTACAGTATACGGAGGGAAATTCGAATGCCAGCTGAACAAATGGTTGACATTTTTTTGGAGTTTTTTGGGTTTCTGGATGCCGGGGCAGTGGCCCAAGTGGCCTTATGGACGCAATGCCCCTGAGTTTGGACCGTAGTAAGTAATTAAGCAACTAATCAATAATGATATATTGGATTTCACATTCATTTTCAAGTAAATTGGAAAGATGAGAATGACTCACGCTTGAAATGGAGTTTGAAAGCAAACAGCCGGAGAAAGAAAAGGTCTTTGTTTTTATCCCTTTTCAACTTCACGGTTTAATTAATGAGGAGTACCAATGACTTACAGTTATACTACTTTCCTATTTTTAAATGAAAGAAAGTTCCACTGTAAGAATTTTGAGACCAACCGCACTCTCGTACGATGAATAGCTCTCGTCCTTTTTCTGAGCTTCCCAGGTTTTGACAAGTGACGTCATTGCACCCCCCTCCCGGCTGGGCGGGACCTCCTTGCAAGTGTGACGCCACCTGATGTCGAAACTTTGAAAGCTCATCGAAAAACGCTTGTCACATGGGTTTATTATTCTATTGGCTGTTCATTTATTGTTTCTTTCATGTGCAATAATTCTAAAAGCTATTTTTGATGGTTTCCACCAACTTTAGCCGCCAAAAATTGAAATTAAGCTTCTATTTTTGACAAATTATCTTTCATCACTGATAGTGCCATTTAACTATCTTGATTCACCTGTTAATACTACTTCTAGTGTTAATATACAAATTGATGGCAATTTCAGACAATTTCCCGGTTTTCGCCTCATGAAAAATGAATTTTAGGGGCTGAAACCTCGTTAGGACCTCAATTTTTCAATATTCGGTCAAAATCGATTTCATATTTTGGTCTCCTCGCCCTAAAAACATGGAAAAGGGTGTATCACAAGCCGAAGCTTAGACGACTTTAAAAGTCCCCTGGGTGTTTTCCGATGGGACTGCCGAGATAGGGGACACAACGAGGGTCCAGTTGGAGCCAGTGTGCGGATGAACGAGGATTTTAGACCAAAATATAAGGTAAATTTAAGACTGAAACTTTATTAGAACCCCATTCTTCGCTCGTTGGTCAAAATCGACTTCATATTCATTCGGTCTCCTCACCTAAGAAACATGGAAAACGATATACCTCACAAGCTCATTTTACTAAAAACCAAAAACCCTTTTTTACACAAATTTTTCACCCATAACATCCTTGGGTATATTCCGATCGGCTGAAAAGGTTCGGGACACAGCTGGGGCCCAAATGGAGCCTGCGTGCGAAAGAACGAATTTCTTAGAACGAAAATAATGTAGATGTGGATGATACGGCGGACGGAAATTGCATTTTGGTTTATTATTCTGTGAATAATACACCTACGTATTCGCTCAGTAAACAACCCCTTTTTCCTTTTTATAAGACCCCCTACAATTTTTTTTTCTTTTACGTTTCAAGGTGCGCAGATTCCGAAAACGCTGCGAAGACCTTGTCACAAGGGTCTATTATTCTATTGGACATAAGTACCTACAGAAATGTAGGCGGTTTATTTATTGTTTCTTTCATGTGCAATTGTTAAAAACAGCTATTTTTTATGGTTTCCGCCAATTTTGGCCCCCAAAATCCCGAATTAGGGTCCTATATTTTGGTTATTATTCTGTGAATAATGCACTACGTATTCGCTCAGCAAAAAAAAATATTACCCCCCCCCCCCCCTCAACATTTTTTTTTTTTACGTTTCGAGGTGCCGATATTCCAAAACTACAATGTCCGTCAGCCGTACGCCGTATCATGCATAACTACTTCATTTTCGGTCTCAAAAATCCGTTCCTTCGCACACAGGCTCCATTTGGGCCCCCAAACCCAAATCCCAGGCCAGCTGTGTCCCGAAACTTTGGAGCCCGAAAGGAATATACACAGGGGTGCTATGGATGAAAAAAACCAGTCATACAGCATGACTTAATGAGCGAATTTTCAAAGAAATATTCGAATTAATGGCTATGGTTTTGAATAAAGGAAAACTTCGGTCTAAAATTTGGTTTTCTATGTATATTCTCTTCGTATTTATTTTAATTTGTACGTTTTGTCCATCCTGATTCTACCGTTTGTTATGAGTAGATTCCTTGTTCCTTCTGAATGGCCTTTCCTCTTGACTACGATTTCAGGCCTGGTATCTAAAATCAGTTCAAGATTTGCTCTACTAGGTAGGTAGATCCTTCCTTCTTCATTGATATTATTTTTATCATGTTAAGTACCTACCTACCTTTGAATATCAAATATTCGTATGATACTGATAATAAATTGATAAGATACCTACCTAACCTTCTTCCTCCTACTGTTAGTACCTAAATTGAATAATTTGAAATAGATTTTTTCTTTCGTCTTCCTTCTAGTAATACGTGGGCCGGTACTTGTCTATCTATGAAGGTATCATAACAATTATATGTCAAATGGGAAATTCAAGGAGTTGTACTAATCGTTTGCCTCCCCCTTTTTTGCTTCGAACTCTCGTCTTCAATTAATACTTCTCACATTTTTCAATCTGACCACTCTAAGGGGGTGGGGGGGGGTAAGAGTTTAAAGATTATCCTAGTTTTGGGTAATTTTTTCGCACTTTAAATGCTCTAATTTAAGAACGGATTTAGATATCTAAAATCCGATTTCACCATCATGTTCAGCGTGCAAAAACCTTTAAAATGAGGGGTCACTTGTTAGAAAATAACATTTTGGGGATTTTTGGGTAATTTTCGCGCACTTTAAATGCTCTAATTTGAGAACGGATCAAGATATCTAAAATCCGATTCCACCATCGTGTTCAGCGTGCAAAAACCTTTAAAATGAGGGGTCACTTGTTGGAAAATAACATTTTGGGGATTTTTGGGTAATTTTTGCGCACTTTAAATGCGCCAAAACCCTCCTTAGAGTAGGCCAATTTCGCCCATCTTCGAACTTAGCCTTTCGATTGCCAAGATAGATTTTTTGTGCAAATTTGAGCTGTTTATCTCAATTCTATCGAGAGTTATCGTCTGGAGTGACACATATATATATATATACATATAAAAAAGTGTTAAATTTCAGGAATCGTTTTAGAATGGTCTGAAACGGATTTCTATGAAGAAAATTTCCAAAAATTTATATTATTTAAATTTCGAAGCCATTGCAATAGCTTCATTTTCTTTGAAAATTCGCTAAAATGGGTGTAAAAATAGGGTTTTTTCATGTTTTAGTAAAATGAGCTTTTGAGGTATCGTTTTCCATGTTTTTGGGAACATTTCTTTGGGTATGGAGGAATCCACGCACCTTGAAACATAAAAGAAAAAAATTTGAGGGGCTTTTCACAAAATGTTTTGCTGAGCGAATACGTTGGTGTATTTTTTACAGAATAATAAACCAATATATGAACAAAAGTCATGGGTACTCCTCATTCTTCAATGGGATTTTCCATCCTCACTACCAGAAGGTAGATTCGTGACTGAGTAAAACAAAATTTATGTCCTCCAAAATGAAAATTCCCACTACGATTTTGCGTTTCAGACATCAAGGAATATGTTTTGATGTCCCACACCAAAATCATTGAAGAAATACTGTATCTTTCGTCTGCACATGCGCAAACGTGAAATGCTTGAAACGCCTATAACTACCTTAAATGTCGTTGAAATGAGTTCAAGCTTGGAGGGTCAATCAAGAATAATACTTTGATAGTGTCACATGAATTTCATTGGAATCGTACTGTAACTTAATGTCTGCGCATGCGCGAACATGAAATGTTGACCACTTCCTTGTAACGCTTCTAACGCGAAAAATAGTCGTAGAGAGCTGACATTTGAGGCTACACGCAGGTTGGATCGCAGATGGTCCCGTACCAAAATCATTGAAATCGTACCGTAAATGCGCAAGCTTCAGATCCTCGTAGCGCCCGTAACCACCCTGCAAATCATCGTAAAGCGGTGAAATTTGGAAGACAGATGGAGTTGAGTTGTTGGATGGTCTCAAATGCATTCGATCAAGATCCCAACTAATTCTGTTAGTCCACGTTACCTGAGTCGTTTAGTCATTAACCCATGCGTGGACACTCCACCTGTCCACTGATTGAACCTACCCAATTATTCTATACGTTCAAGTGATTCAAGTGAGAAAGGTATATTGTCTACTAGAATTGGCAGACTTTTTTTTCTTCTTTTTTAGAATCACCCTTGAACCCGAAGCGTATGTTGAAGATATAAGAATGATGTAGAGACAATCATCGTCTACAGCTATGCCGAGGAAAAGAGTATTCATCACCCAACATAACATCAGTAGTCCCACCGCCAGCCTTTCGCAGACCGAACCGCATTCAGCTTCTGCCGCAAGCCAATACAAGCAAGCAGTAGCTGTACAATACCTGACCTGAGCTCGGAGGTGTGAAAACAATGGATATCTCCCACCTCCCTCCATCCCAGGAGTGATTTTTGGGGGATCGTCAATCAAGAGATAAATAATGGAATTATTTATAAAGGTTAGATGCTGTTCGCAACAGGTGGTCTGGATGATGCTCTGTCACTGGCATCTCAAATTAAAAATAACCTCCACTTATCATTCACGTCATTAAAATATCCACTACAGCGCTCCGAAAATCACTTCTGGACCTAGTAGGAAGATCAGTGATGTTATTATCAAATAATTTACCCGACACCATACCTTGGGATTTTATTGGGTACATACTGTTGGCATTTCATAAATTAAAGGTAACAAAAATGTTCCGTAAAAATGGTCTACAACATTGTGTGGAGGTGGTAATGTCATATTGCTTCCGAGTCTGCGAAGCAGCGGAAGCCTTGTGTTCACTTTCGTGAGCCAAAAAATTTTTGTCTTCAGAAATCAAAATTTCCACTTGCATTTTGCGTTTCAAAGCCTACTGAACAAATTTGGTTCCGTGTCTGTCGGTCTGTGAGTCTGTGAGTCTGTGAGTCTGTCCGCATTTCCTTGTTACAGCCATAACTTCCACGATTTTGAATTGATTCAGCTCAAATTTTGAGGGATGGTGCGGATAAGGCCCCTTGAGGTCCCATACAAATTTCAACATTATTGATCCAGCGGTACGCCCTGCGCATGCGCTAACGTTAAATTCAACAAACACGCATAACTTTCACAATTTTGATTCAATTTCGCTCAAATTTTCAAGGGTTGTTTGGACAAGGTCTAGTGAGTTCCAGTATGAATTTCAGCATGATCGGACCCTCGGTGCGCTCTGCGCATGCGCTGGCGTGAAATAGATTCAATTTCCTTGTTACAGCCGTAGTAACCAAAGATTTCACCCAATTTCAATGTAATTCTCAGGGATTAAGCGGGTAGGGCCCATTGAGGTCCCATATAAATTTCAACATGATAGAGCCAGCGGTTCGCCCTACGCATGCGCTCTGTCTGTCTGTCTGTCCTTCTATGCACGGCCAAACGGCTCGACGGATATCGACCAAATTTGGTACGAATATCCAGTAGGCTCCCAAGTTGTGCAACGTCGCATTTTTAATTCCCTGACCATAGCGGAACTATGGTCGACCATGGTCAACTTCGTTAATTGAAATGGTAACCCCTATTTTTTATCGCGTATTCGTAATCTACGTGAAATTCTATCTACGATCGACCCTTCGGACTACCCCCGCGGTCGACCATAGCGCATCCATGGGCCCCTCCATGGTCGAATCCCGAATTGCTCAACGGATATCGACCAAATTTGGCACGAATATCCAGTAGGCTCCCAAGTTTTGCAACGTCGCATTTTTAATTCCCTGACCATAGCGGAACTATGGTCGACCATGGTCAACTCCTGAATGGCTTGACGGATATCGACCAAATTTGGCAAGAATATCCAGTAGGCTCCCAAGTTGTGCAACGTCGCATTTTTAATTCCCTGACCATAGCGGAACTATGGTCGACCATGGTCAACTTCGTTAATTGAAACGGTAACCCCTATTTTTTATCGCGTATTCGTAATCTACGTGAAATTCTATCTACGATCGACCCTTCGGACTACCCCCGCGGTCGACCATAGCGCATCCATGGGCCCCTCCATGGTCGAATCCCGAATTGCTCAACGGATATCGACCAAATTTGGCACCAATATCCGGTAGCCTCCCAAGTTGAACGTAGGCGCATTTTTAATTCCCTGACCATAGCGGAAATATGGTCGACCATGGTCAACTCCTGAATGGCTTGACGGATTTTGATAAAATTGGGCACAAATACCCGGTAGGCTGTGGGATTTTTCCGTCGTTTGTTGGTTCGACGATACTGCGTACAGCGAATCTCGGATAGCGAGCGAAGCGAGCGGTCAGGCTAGTTATGTATAATGGACGTAATGTATTATGGAAGTCATGTTATGTATAATATGTATATTTCATGTAATGTTATGTTATGTAATGTAATGTTATGTAATATGTATATTTAACGTTGTGTAATGTAATGTAATGTAATGTAATGTTATGTTATTTTGCTTCCGAGTCTGTTCTATTTTATAATGGGTCACTCTGATTGTGACGAGGAAGCTCCTGTGCCATCACCTTGGCAGTGTATTTTTTCTTGTTATGCAATAAATGATTATTTTAACTTCAGAAAAAAACTTGACGGCACATAGTTTACAACTTTTGATTTTGACGGTTCGAAAACCTTGAGAGTTTCCAATAACTTTAAGAAATTAAAGGTCGTAGTTTCAAGTAACATAACCGCACAAAACAGGTGAGTTATAGAATTTTTCATGACACTTCCCTCTCGTACACACGACGAACTAATGAAGTATGGAACTGACCTGAAATATCACGGATGATAGCTAATTTGAATGTGATTATTAGGCCGAATTTCAAAAAAAGCTTTATTGCCTGTATTACTCTTTTCCGGCAATTTCTATAATTAATTCTCACCAACAAAATCCTGAATCACACTAAAAAGAGAACCCCGTTCCCATGAGGTCCTTTTGTGAAAGAAACCAACCGAGTGAAAAACTTCTTTATTCCCGAGTAGAATAGTGAATATTATAGAATGAGTTATGAAGGGGCGACGTTATAAGCTCCTCGGAGACAGATTGTGCTGTCCAGACTAGGCAGTGAATCTGAACAGAGCCCTGGGAAGATCATTACCGATTTGAAAAGGAGAAGAAATAATAGCTATGTTGCTGTTTTCCTAGAAAAAAGTTATTCGAAGTGTTCTCAGGTAACGAGAATGGGAAGGAGATAAAAGCTGCAAGTTTCAATTTAGGAACAGACGATCATTTATACGATTTAAAAAATATATATATAAGGTATGAAGGATGGGTTTCCTAAAAGGTGCTACGATAGGCCGGAAATTAACGGGAATGACTAGATCTTGTTTTTATCGCCCTCTCGTACCCACCCCGACTTTTCACGTCGAGCTTCAGTGAGAGAAGGGAGCGGAAAACTAATGACGTCACGCGCCTCTTCTTTATACTACCTCATCCCCGCTGA
This sequence comes from Leptopterna dolabrata, assembly GCA_954871275.1. Taxonomy (NCBI): domain Eukaryota; kingdom Metazoa; phylum Arthropoda; class Insecta; order Hemiptera; family Miridae; genus Leptopterna; species Leptopterna dolabrata. The sequence continues at coordinate 63,476 of CATPAC010000190.1, forward strand.
AGTGACCAGATTACCAAGTTGAAAATCGGCAAACCGTGGTCTCAAAAACGCTCATGTTTTAACAACTAGATTGGAACCTGACCGACATAATTTCAGACTGGATGACCCTTGCATTGCACAGGATGGTATTAATTTGGATTAAATTGATAATGCTCAACAAAAGATAGTATTAATTTGTGTTATATTTATGCAAAATAATATCCTTATGGGGTGGGTATATCTACCTACAATGCAATAAAAGTCAATCAAACGTAGTAGACGTATGGGTTTTGGTACAATGATTTACAATAAAGTCACTGAACAGCCGGTAACTCACCTCTATATCTAATAATTATTGGTACATTTATCTTGAAGTTTCATTCAAATAGGTCCAGGATAAATATTATCATAAGATGAATAAATAAATACTGAGAGATAAATGTTGTAAGTTATACTCGAATCACCAAGTAGGTAGGTACTGAAACTGTATATAATATTTTGGACCGGTATTATTTCTGGAATTCTAGTCAATTTGATTCCAGTCCACTCAAGTTTAACTTGATCAAGAACTCTAAACTGCCACAGCAGAATTCAATGACGGATTTAATAAATGATAATAAATAATGGATCAACTATATTAATATGACCATAATAAGAATTTGTATGTTGTCTTCTAGCCCTTCCGAAAACAAAAAAATATCTTTTCTGTGTTCATATTAGGAAAATTTGCTTTTATAGATAAATGCATATGAATATCTGCAAACAGAGAGAATGGAGATATCACCGCAACCCCACGCTGATTATAAATTTTCCTTTACGTAACAAATAATTTTGATTCATACAGACAGACATTAAAGTGCACGATAATTCATCTTTCTCAAAAGTACTTAGGGTACCCTAATGACTAACTACACGTAATATACTTGGACTAACTACACGTAATATATTTGTGTATGAGTTTCCGTGTATCAGTAACCTTCCTTTCGCCATTTAAGTGGTTCTGTTCCAGTCCCCTTTCACTGGGACACCGAAGACAGTAAATTTATAACCTGGTTTGGGTTTAAAAACAAGAGCGTGACCAACGATAAATTTAACAGTCACAGGCGAGAGTACTTCTGTTCATTCGTACAATGCTGGGGTGGATACACAAGAGAGGGTTAATAGAAAGCCAATTACGGTGTTTTCGATCTCCAGAAAAAATCTGTGAATAGCATCCAACTTTTTTTAAAATTTTTTTCTCCTTGGACATTGTTTCTCTTTTTCGTTAGCGTTCTTTCATGGCTGAGCAGAAGGGTTCGTTTGAATCTCAGTTTCTTTTACTTGGTTAAAGCCATCCAAAAAAGGTAGGTAATGAATCCTGGCTTCATATGTACAAGCACTGAAGCTCATCGTAGTAAGTGATTATGTAGATAATGATAGTTGCCTCCAAATGTTACTTTCCTTTGTGTATTCGGCTGTTGCTTGACAAGGTATATACTAACTCCAATAACAAAACAATAAACACAATATTTCTACATTGCCCAATGGAAGGCTAAGACACGACGTGATAACAATTTTCACCGTCAAACAACTGAAACGGGCAATTTCAACGCCCTCGTCAGAACGATATTCAAAACTTCAGCCTGATAGTGAATTAATGATCTTTCCTCGCTGCCATTCATCTGTTAGCTTTGGTGTTCAATTTAGTTTGGTTTACCATATACCTATGTCTCCGATCTCTGTTTTCCTTAACGCATTCTTATATCTCCCGTAATGCGTTTGATGTATTACGTTGTACTGATTAATGAGGGGTTCGCCCGAATGTTTATTACAGACATGCAAAACCAGGTAACAGCCGAACAAAAGCAGCCAAACAGCAAAAGAAAGTAGAGCTAAAACATCTTAAGCTGAATGCGCGAATGCTTGGTATGGTAACTGGATATTATTATGATTATCGATTTGAGGTGTTGAATATTGAATAACTAATGAAATTTTTATCTCACGAATCACTCGATTTTGATGATTTCTAAATCCATCACGCTAAAACGATCCCGCTCACGAGAACATATTCGTCACAGTTGGGGAAAAAGAACGATGGTAAAGAAAAATTCCTGGCTTGAATCAACAAGGTTTCCTCGCCTTTGATCAAAGGCACGACGGCGGTAAACAATTTTAATTTTGCGTGCAGAATTCCTTTTGGAATTGATTAGAGTATGGGAAATGGTAGGGTACGGTTCAAAAAATGAGATGGCCTTCCGAGTAAAACAGCAGCAAGGAAAAAAACACTCGTTACAGGACGGAGGCCATTTCCATATCCGGCTTGAAATATGGTTCACTCCTTTAGCCAAAGTTTGCTAAGGCTAAATACAAACAAAATATTAATAATTAAAAAAAAACAATAAATAAATAAATAAATTGGAAAACCTGTGGTAACCCGAGGAACAGCGCCGACTCTCAACAAAAACCCATGGTGGCTGGATGGGCATCGCCGCAGTTTATGCATTTCGGGTTCACCTGTTGAGGGCATGACGTGGTATCGTGCTTACCTGCACATTTGACACACCTAGTTTCTTTTTGACAATAGGTTTTTGTATGATTGAATCCTTGGCAGTTTTTCCACTGCGGGATGAGATTCGTCGTTTTTCGCAGAGGTTCAATCTTGACCCTCATGTCCATGATCGTTTTAATATAATAAATTCTATTGATATCCTCGGTGTTGTCAAGGTTGAGTATGAAAAGAGGAAGGCTCCTCTTTACCAGCACCGATTCTCCCTTATCATCAACTTCTCTAGTTTTCTTTATAAGGTTCACTGCATCAGTTATTTTGTAACCTTTTCCCTTGAGGTCACTCACTTTATCATCAGCCTCGCACGAGTGGTGCAACCCTCTTGCAACCACTTTAAAGGGTCGCGTGTTTTTATCCTCATATGTATGTGTACCATTGGAAGTTCTTATCTTAAGCCCAGTGGTTAGTTCCCGGTATGAACCGCTGTCTGGCGCGAAAATTTTCCAAACATTATTTGATAATGCCTTGACACTACACTGCTTTGAAGTTATTGTTTTAATAAATTGATGGATCACACTGTATTCCGCTACTCCAGTGACTGTAATCGGAGGCGGGCGTTCTTCCTTTTAGCGAATTTTCAAAGAAAATGAAGCTATTGCAATGGCTTCGAAATTTAAATAATATAAATTTTTGGAAATTTTCTTCATAGAAATCCGTTTCAGACCATTCTAAAACGATTCCTGAAATTTAACACTTTTTTATATGTATATTAATTGCTATGCAATTTTAACGCCGGGGGTCATGTGAAAAAAATGTCCTGTCACAATATCCTGTCACAAAAACGCGTCACGCAAAGAGGAATGTGATGAAGATGAGCACAAAGAGGAATGTGATAAAGATGAGCACAAAGAGGAATGTGATAAAGATGAGCACAAAGAGGAACGTGATAAAGATGAGCACAAAGAGGAATGTGATAAAGATGAGCACAAAGAGGAATGTGATAAAGAATTACCAACGTTATCTTTGTTACCTATGAATAACTAGTTACCTACATTTCATGGTAACGGGCGCCGCTTGGCATTTTTTAATGTGTTTCTATGGAAATTGGCCCCGTATTGGCAAAAAGCTTTGTTGTTACCTCCTTCAGAAATAAATGTAAATAAATAACGTTTAAACAGAATCGTTTTTTTTTTTGTGTGTTGGTGGTGTGGGGGGGGGGGTAAATTGCATAGCAAATTCTCCTTTGTTATACGAAGTATAAGAACACATCCTTCGGGGGTGAGGAACGGCGAAGCCGTTCCGAGGGGGCGGAGCCCCCTTTGGGGGTCCAGGGGGCTTGCCCCCTGGCGAGGCCCGAAGGGCCGAGTATATATTTATATATATATGTGTCACTCCAGACGATAACTCTCGATAGAATTGAGATAAACAGCTCAAATTTGCACAAAAAATCTATCTTGGCAATCGAAAGGCTAAGTTCGAAGATGGGCGAAATTGGCCTACTCTAAGGAGGGTTTTGGCCCATTTAAAGTGCGCAAAAATTACCCAAAAATCCCCAAAATGTTATTTTCCAACAAGTGACCCCTCATTTTAAAGGTTTTTGCACGCTGAACACGATGGTGGAATCGGATTTTAGATATCTTGATCCGTTCTCAAATTAGAGCATTTAAAGTGCGCAAAAATTACCCAAAAATCCCCAAAATGTTATTTTCTAACAAGTGACCCCTCATTTTAAAGGTTTTTGTACGCTGAACACGATGGTGAAATCAGAATTGCGATATCTCATTCCGTTCTCAAACTGGAGCACTTTGAAGATTAAGGAACGTGGTTATTTCTTCGAAAATTCGCTCTTATAGCCATGCTGCATCACTGTGGTTTTTTTAGTTTTATTATTCTGTGTAGTTTTGGATCCAGCCTTGTTTGTATGGCCTGCTAGAAGGACCAGCTACTTCTGGGGAAGAGGTGGCTTTACGCTTTTTGCGGCTTCTTTTCAGAATCCAATCGGTTTCCCTTGCAAGTTCTTCATCATCTGTATTATATTGAATAGGAACTTGTTGGTGAGTCTCCTTGTTATTAAGTTCTTCTTTTTTTTTATTTATGTCTTCCAATTCCTTGGTGACAGATTTCATTCTAATTTGTGTATGGTTTACATACTCACACAGGCGTAGAATGCAATCTTATAATTCGTTGAACGATGAATTGACTTTGTCGTCTTGTTGTCGGTAGGTTTGGGTTCCCGTTCTGTGTTGCGCAAGCCATAGTTTGGTTTGAACGTAATACGAATCCCAATCCGCGGGCTCCACCGTCCCGTCGTTCATCGTTGTTTGGTTAACATTCACGGCACACTGTAAACTATAAACATTCACAAGAGCTCTGTCCGATAGATGGTTACCGTTCGGTGGTTCGCGAGAGACTGAGACCGAAAATGAAGCCGATATGCGTGATACGGCGGACGGACATTGCATTTTTGGAATCTACGCACCTTGAAACGGAAAAGAAAAAATTTTGAGTGGGTGTTATAAAAATTTTTTGCTGAGCGAATATATACCTAGGTGTATTATTCACAGAATAATGAACCAAAAATGTCTGTCCGTCCGCCGTACTTCGTTTTTTTCTTAGTTGCCGTGAACCAATAGGTATTAATTTGGATTGTAGGTGGTCCCGTTTGGGTATAGTCGGTCCCCGAAGCTCAGCGCTACTGTCAGTCATCCCTAAAGGGATAAAAAATAGGGGATGAAATTTACAGAACGCCGTGGCTCGAAAACATTCGATAGAAGGGTATATTTTGTTTACGTTTTCAAATTGATTTCGCTCTTGAGGATTTTTGAGGCCGTCCGAAGCATTGTACGTCTAGCCGTTCGTTCAAAGTAGGCCCTGAAGTTTGCACTATCGTCAACATGAGTGTGAACAATACCTATGGTGATAGGAAGATTGAGGTTAGGCCTGGATGGGTGAGGTTGAGATGGAGAGCGCCTGGTGTGAGGTGACTAGCATTCAGAAAGGTTACACCTATGGCTAGGCCAGGAAGGTTTCCACCACTTCGAATGCTAGGAGTTATGCTCAGAAAGGTTCCAACCACATCCGCCAGGCCGGAAAGGTTACCACCACTTCGGGATCTTTTATGAAAGAGGTTTGAGGAGGAAGGCAAGGTGAGAGAGATAAGTCATCAACTTGAGTGCAATAGGTAGAATGGCGAGCCAGGTAAGGAGAGCGAACCTTGCCACCCTCCCCTGGTCCTTCAACGGCCGTCAGGTGGAGGAACGATGGAGGGAGCTAACCCACTTGCGCCCTCCAAGTCACGTAGGCCCGCCTTCCCCTTTGCTTTATACACCCTAAACACACTCTAAAATATGTACATTTGAGTGGTATATTGTAAAGGGGTACCACGACAATACTGATGGTAAATATCGCGAAAATAGGATCGAATAAATATTTGCTGTTTCATCCACCTAACTGGATTTTGACAAAACCCCTAGCTATACGAACTTTCATCAACCTAATCCCAAAAAAAACTCCTGTAAATGGGTATGTACACCTGAATTACGGAGGTTACAACATACGCCATTTGATTATCACAGTAATTATTTTTATTGGCAAAGTTTTTCGAGTATAATTCAACTAATCAGGCTTCAGCGCTTCAGACAACAAACTCGCTCATCAGACAACACTCACAAAATGAGTGAGTTTGTTGTCTAAAGCCTGATGATGAGTTGAATTATACTTACCAGAAAAGCTTTGCCAACAAATAATTAGTGTGATAATCAAAAGACGTTTGCTGTAATCTCCACTATTCAGTATACTGGGTTGTCACATAAGGTCACAGGATAACGTAACTGAGTTGATGTGTGTTAGGAGACTGACGGTGGACGCTCGAGAGTCCCCCTCCTACACCAGCAATATTATCACCAGTTAAGAAGGGATATCGGTTAGGCTTTAGCCTACCGACCCCATCTTCACCGGAAAAACAACTACTCGAGAACTGCCACTGTCACACTCCTCCCCACATGACATACTTCTGGGTAGCAGAAGTATGAGAGGGAAAGGGGGGGGGGGGTTGAAAATTAGTATGAAGTTCTGGTTCAGGAAAGACGACTTCAATAATTTACTGGTGGAGAACAAAGCTCCTACATATGGGTAGGTATTGGCGGAGAAAAAATGTTGTCAGAGGATGTTGCCCAGTGAATTGTGCTCATCTGGGCAACCTCTAGGTGATCAACCTCTATCGTTAGGATGGAACAACTATTGGGACTTGTAAATTGGGATCAGGCATTAATCGCCTTCAAATGAGCTCAACATATTTTAATTATACTGAGCTCTAAAGGGGGAATGGGGGTGGGGAAGCCAATAGATTTATGTATTATAAAAGGTACAGGAAGTTCGTAAAGGAATGCTTCTGGAAACGCTTGGGCTTATCCTTCTGGAAAACCCTCAAAAAATGGATGGAGTATGGTGAGCTACTTAGCGCATACTACTCTGCTACCATGTGAAAGAGTGTGAAGAGAGTGATGGTGGACCCTTGAGTCCCTCCCTCCTCTTAGACCAGCGATCATGGAAGAAAAGAAGAGGAAGGTTCAGTAGGCCCGAGTTTTTGAGTAGACCTCTACTGCCACGCTATCTAAGTAGCAACCTCAAAAAACTCTCTAGTTATCCTCAGGTCCCCAAGACATCGCTACCATCCGTGTTCTCAAATGTTCTAGAAGTTCTAGAATGTTCTAGAAGATGTATGTCATTTGCGAATTAGCTCTTCCTCCAACTCAGCAAAGGAATTACCTGAGCTAGTGTGCGTATTTTTCTTTACCCCCACCTCCATTCTCTTGCCACTTCGTTTTTATGATTTTCATTGTTCATTCTGGTAGAGTCGGTTCCTTTCATCATGGATTTAAGTAAACTTATTCGTGGTTGCTTGCCTTCGTGGCAAGCACCGCGAAGCTAAAGTGAACAATTCCACGGTGCCGTAGGCTTCGGTCACCTCAAGAGCGCATTTCCCTGCACTCTCCACCCGCAGATGAAGCTAGGTAAGCAGTTTTTATTCAGTTATAATTTCGTGTCTCACCCTCTACTGTAGGTACTTAGCGTTTCTACGTGAGTTGGGTAGGTAGTATAAGAAAGTAATGTAGGTGTTGACTGAAACCCTCCAGGTCAATGAAAAACCAGACTAGCATGTATTTTGTTCTAAATTTGAAGAAAGGAAAGAACAAAGTGGGCGGTGTCATCAGTCTGATTTCCATCGCCATTTCACTCGTAGGATATCACTCTTCCGATGGAGGGGACAGAGACAGAAAAAAGATGACGCCTCGCGCTACCTTAGTCAGGGCCGCCCAGAGCTGGGAAGGGCCCCGGTGATAAATTCTCATCGGGCCCCTCCCCACAGCAATTTTATAATTTATAAACAGGAGTACTGGACGTACTGTTCTACCCTTTTTTATTAAGGAAGTAATTGAGCTCATTTATAAAAGGGAAATTCGAGTTTGCACAATAACCGTACAAATAGGGCCCCGGGGATTGCCTCCCCCCCCCCCCCCCCCCAGGGCGGCACTGATCTTAGTTTTACCTTAGTATTTTGATTCTGTCAACTGACGATGTGGAAGCACTGTGGACAACATTTAAATGATGTGTTACGTCCTTTTGATTTCCTACGTGAAAGTTGCCCATATAGGTGTTGGACGGTGCTAAAGCCGATTCTGACGTCGAAATGTCAGTACGATCTATTCTATGCATACAGGAAACATGGAAATAATCTAAGTGTCTACATGAATTACTATTGGGTTTATTCCTTTTCAGACCGAAACGCTGGCTGCTGTTCATCAATATTCCAGTCCTGAACGATAGAAGAGAGATCACGTCAGATTACGTCCATTTCGGAAAGAATTTCATGACCATCAATAACGTATCTTGTTTTTTTTTAAATTAATAAACCTAACATGAAGTTCGTACGTTTTTAAAATATAGTGCACAATAATGATTCGAATTTCAAGTTTTATCTTTTCCTCATGTCCTGAAAATTAATGGTAATAATCAGTGTGGGTTGTGTAGTCCAGGTTCATTTGAGTTCTATCCCTTGTCGGCAATGCAGCCCATTATCAAGTAGAAAGGTTCACCAACCAGTAAAAAGATTGAAATAGAAATAGGTACCTACCCATAATATACTTTTGATGGTACCTATTTATCATGTTGATAATGTTTTGTAATTTGGAATATTATAGGGAATAGAGACGTTGGAAAGAATATTTGGTACATAACTAACAAGTTCCTAATTTATTAAATTTGGGTAGTTTCAGTTTGGCTGATGAGCGCCATCTGGTTTACTGGTTAAAAACCTGTAAAAATATCTACTTCACTAGACTGCTGCGTACAGCGCACTACTATCGGTTATCCCTGGATACTAGTGTTGAATATAATCCATATGCACACGATTTTACATCTGCTGGACCTTCATCTCCTTTCTTCCATGACCAGCGATATTATTACCAGTTAGAAGGGATATCGATTAGGATTTAGCCTACCGACCCGATCTTCACTGGAAAAACAAATGACTCGAGAACTGCCACTATCACAATGTACATCTCCAAAAACTTGATCGCGTTTTCCCAAAAATCAACATTTGTCGCTTACCAGTTTTTTGCTTCGTTACCTATGCAAATAGGTAAGTGACGAAGGTCGATTTTTCGGAAAATACTATCAACGTTTTTAGAGGTTTACACAATGTTACGGGCATTGTATTAGGGTTGGCATGGTGAATGTTGGTATCCAGGGGTTTACCGATGTTCTACACAATCCTTGGGTCAAGAAATCTGAGCCACTGTACCCTTTTTGAAATTAATTGGGAATTGCAAAACTCAGCATGAACGATAAACTAATCTGCAATTTCTGTCACAAAAATCGCCATAACACCATTAATTTACAGCGAAAAACTGAAATTCATTATACAGTTGGGAAGAAAAATATGGCCCCAACACGAATTTTGGAGTACATTCAGCGGGCGAAGAACTGGAATGAAAGAAAATTCTTAAATTTTAAAAATCACTATTTTTCTCAAATGGCTACATCTCAAGAATAATGGGTATTTGAAAGTGCACGCTGACGTGAACAAATTTTCTCAAAATCTCAGCTTTTCAAAGGTGTGGTTATTTTTCATTTTACAGCATTATTGAGGGGAGAAAATGTTTGAACACAAAAAACGTCGTTTTTTCCCGGGTAAATCGAGTTCAAATCTTGACACGACCTGACAATGATTTGAGGAGTTAGGTATCATTTTCTATGTAATTTTTCACGCTGAATCGAATGGTGACACATCCGAACCTCCCCAGCCGTAGAACACTGTTAAAAACCAGTTGTTTAAAACGGTACGATACATTAAGAATCCCGTCAAATGAAAATAGCCGCATTTGTTAACAGATCGGCTAAAGACGATATTGGAGAGAGGCTATTTTGCACGTCCTTGTTAGCACCAATATTCTTCGCGCAACGAAAAATTTTTCGAACACCCCCTCAAAATTTTAGATTCCAAACACAAGCTCGTGTTACTAAAACACCAGAAAACCCTATTTTCACGCCCATTTTTCACCCATAACACTCTTGGGTATATTCCGATCGGGCTGCAAATTTTCGGGACACAACTAGGGCCCAAATGGATCCTGTGCGCGAAAGCACGAATTATTGCGACCGTAAACCGCGTCGGTTTTTCAGAGCCGCCTTTCCAGGGACTTGCTGGCTGAAAAGCGGTAGAGGTCACCTCGTTTTGGAGGGCAGAACCTTTGTGAACAGGTAGCTATAAAAAAGAATAAAAACGGAGTTATTGAAAGGTTGTCTATTTCCACTAATACACGAAAAATACATTGTGATACCCGTTTCGGTGACAAACCATCGTCAGTAACAAACAATTACTGAAGACACATTGGAGAGAGGTGATCTTATAATAGTCCCAACTAGTGAAAGGTGGTGATTGGGACTGGTTGTGAAGATGAAAGGAGAAGGTAGTAAAATGAAGGGGGTCGAATTCACTGGTGGGGACTGTTAATAAGATCACCTCTCTCCAGTGTGCCTCCAGTTACGATTGTTACTGACGATGCGGTATAACAGTGTATTTTTCGTTATTAGTGGAAATAGACAACATTTTAATAAATAACTCCGGTTTTATTCTTTGAAATGGGTTTCCAAGATTTAGTCACGAGTGATTTGTGAGAGGTAGAAAGAGATAGTTTATTGACGTAAACTACGGAAATTCACAAAATAAGTAGGTACATAACATTCCTTTAGTTCGTTCATATATTTGATGAATATTCGATTTAGTTCGTAGGTAGCTTGTGGCTTGCTTTTATCACGCCAATGCCCGACTCGCCACAATGGGCCGATAAGCAAGATTAAAACGCACCCCGACTCGCCACTGTCCAAAATAAGATTTTTGACCCGACTCGCCACAGGCGTTTTTCAAGCCAGCAGGTTCAGAATCTTGGCCGACGCTGTCCAGCTACCAAGACTGACGGGAAAAACCAAGGAAACCACTCTTGCAATACTTATTAAAATTTGGGGCATCTTTAACTACCTAAATGAGCGAAAACGTCAGGCACCTTCATTAACTAAATGAGCGAAAAACCACTTGGACCATTCCCCAATTTTATAATTATTTGCCTTCAAATATTTGAGTTACAGCCGGTATTTGTACAAAGCCGTCAAACTACCTACATGAAAGATCGAGACTCTCATAACTATCCGTTATTTGGAGGGCAGGTGCGGGATAGACCCTAGATGATTCCATATGGATTTAATTAAAATTTGACCGTAACCTTCGTGTGCAAAATCGCAAATGCAAAATCTTTGCAACGCTCATATAACTACTCGAAAAAATGGTCTTAATGAGCGAAAATTTGAAGGGCTGGTGCGGGTTCGGACCTGGATGTTCCCACATATGGATCTTATTTAAATCTGACTGTAAAATTCGTGTGCGCAAGCGTGAACGTGTAATCCCTTTTCAAACCACCCCAACCACCCAAACGATCATGCTATGGATATACGAGTTAGCTAAATACCAAACCTTAGCAGGCTTTTTTATCACTGTGTAGATAATATAAACGTACCTGGAAAGTAATATGATGATGAAGATGACAATTCTCATAGAAAACTGCTAAGTTTCCAAGTACGTACCTGCAACAACGAAACATTCAATTAAAGAAACGACGAGGAAAAAAGTTATACCTACTAATAATAGTGTTACAGGGAAAAACGAATGTAGTAGGAATAATGGCTTGACTAAATAATGTATGGTTGGTAAATAGTGTATGTAGATTAAGAAAATACGGGACTTGTCAAAATGGAACAAAAATGATCTGGTCCGGAAAAAATATAGCGGGTGATAGTGGTTAGCGAAGTGACAGCACTAATCCTTTTTGAGGAAGGTGAGCATTGTGTCGGTCAAGTGATGTGACCTGTCCAGTACCTGTTCAGTAGAACCGGTCAGGTGATGTGACCTGTTCAGTAGTAACTAATCAATCAGTATTAGGCCACTCTTTGTTCTGGGTATCGGCAACCCAGAAAAAGGTAATAATGAGAAATAATATGCTAGTTTTAATATGCATTCTTCCCTACTGAACAATTTGGTATAAAAATATAGTCACGAGATCCAGGCTCTCTATGAATGATTACTGACGGCAACATCGCAGGAAACGAGCTGACTGATTGCTGATTGAGTCCCAAGCCATTGACTTATATCTGGTAGCATATGGTATTCCAATGGCATACTTTGCAATGATGGCAACTGTATCCTCGAACTAACAAATATATAGGTATCTAATTTTATTTCAAGGAGAATAATGGTTATGAGCATATATTGTAAATATGAGAAATGAATGGGCTATGCGCATGGGTCATAAAACTTTTATTTTATTTTATTTTTAATGAAACTAGATTCCACTCTGAGAACTTTGACACCAACCACACTGTTCTATGACTTTTGTTTTTTTGTTTTTGTTTTTTTCTATGACTTTTTGTTTCCAGAAGTTCTGAAGTCACAGTGGGCAGAGGGATCTCGCCCAGGCGAGAGGCGTGCAATGACGTCAGAACTTCTGGAATCTTTGAAAAATCATAGAAAAAGAATTACTTAGTGTAGGACAGTGCGGTTGGTGTCAAAATTCTCAGTACGGAATCTACTTTCATTTAAAAAAATTAAATAATCCCCATTGGGCGTTTCATATAGGTGTGTAGATATCTTTGATCTGGTTAGGTAGACCATATGTTTTATTGGACGCTAAAGTATCAAGAGTTGGGTGGAACCGTTACTCAAACAGAATAATGAATTAATGCTGCAATAGAAAAATAGAATGAAGATTTCTAGTATTTATTTCTTTTATAACCCTGGATTTGACCTCACTAGTCATATCCCAGGGGACTTTTTACTCGCACGCTATTTCAATATTTTAGTCCCTATAGGCTTCACATGACTATTATCGGAGGTGAAGAGCTAATTGCTGATCGGAGATGTCTAGTATATAAACTTAGGCATCTTGAAAGCCTCGACAATGCTATACTCTCGATTCCAAGGTGTCGATTATATTCCTTTGAATCACAATTCAGCAGTGGATCAATGACATTCACTGGAATTCATCAACACCAGATATGTGTAATTGAATCTCAACAAACAATTTGGAATGCAGCCGACAGCTCAGCACGCCTAGCAAGTTCTTATAATTTACGTGGAAGACCGTACCTATATGACACTCAAGTAGGTACCCTGTAATTCGAATGGATGGCGTCGTATGAAAACCTGAATACCGAGTTGATAAGCCGCTTTAAAATATGATTCAGCAACTAAGGGGCCATGGGCTCTGCTGATCCCTCAATACATTATCAGAGTTATCCTGGGACGTAAGAAGGAGACCAGAGAACGCTCTTCAGAACGGCTCGAGATGATGAGGATTTGAACCCCTATTTAATCTTGCCGGAACTCCGTCACCGCGCTCCACGCTATTTTCCCGCCGCCTCTTCTACTTTATACGATCCCGAAACATCAAACGGGGATCTTGAGGTTTTAATAGGATTTAATACCTACAGGTTTCACATACAATCTGGGGTAGAAAGCACCAAGGAGAAAGAAGAATTCTTCACGATCACGATAAAGGCACCGCGCGCTTTCTAAAAAGTAAAATAATGTTTATGGATTACGTTCATCAATATTGAAGGACAGACAATAATTATCTGTTTTCCGGTATTCATTATTCATTACGTTTATCATCATTATTTCATTACTGTTTTATTCTATTGTATATTTACTTAGTTCGCAGGCTGAGGAATATGATAGAAATAATTATTGTAGTAGGTATAATACGAGTAAAATGGACATGGTGCAGTGAAAAAATGAACCAATCACTCCACTTAGTTTTTATTTATTTATCCAATTGATTATCCCTGCAAGATCTCTCCAAAAAGTTGATATAATATGATGGGAATCATGCGATGAAAAATTAAGGGCCAAAGCTCAATAAACATTAATTAAATTCATTCCTGTCACATTTCTCCCCGGGTTATACCCAGTCCAGGGTGAACAACAAAAAATAAATAAATAAATAAATAAAATTAATTAAAAATTGATATCTCGGAAATGCTTTTGAAAGGCCTATGGAACCTTCTTTATCGCCGTTTACTGTGGCGGGCTTCAGAAATATTGAAAGCTGGAATGCCCCTAGCTAATGGAACCAATCTCTGAGCCACAGTGATCTATGGAAACCCTTCGTGATATTAGCTTTGATTTCCATGGTTTTCCGCACGAAAAGCAAAACATCTCTAGAAACACTAGCCGCCTTCAGCCAAGCCACTGAAATAAACTGTAGTAGAGAGGGATAGAATGACTCATTCATCATCCCTCTGTCCGAAAACCTCTTCACTTTCATACAGGTAACAATCCACACGAAAATACGAACAATACGAAAGTACCTGGAAAACACTCTTGGCTTCCTGCGCAATAATTATTGGCTGTGCAACGCGTGTTTGATATTGAAAAATTCCACATGCCACAATTCAACTCAAGTTTGAGACAATGTGAAGGCCACAAGATCGGAAAGGCACAAGATTAATCTGATGTTGGGGAGATAGGAATGAGGTTGATGATCATTAGTGGTTCAACTAGGAGAGAGAAATGAAAGCCACCCAACCGCCTTCCACAGGACCATTAGCAAGATTCTAACCAATGTGTCATTCACCACCAAGTCAACTAAAGATGGGGGTCGATATAAATGGGATTCCTCTAATTACGCGAACACCAAGGTTAAGTTTATGATAATCTCCTAGCCGTTATGTAAATCCCACGTCTTCCTCACTCATGGAGAAGGTAATAGAAATAACTATTTAAAACCTTCGGTAAAGAGTTATCCACCAATTACATAGCTCGTCCCGGAATCAAGATGACACGGTAGATTTCCGATTTTTTCAATGACATGTCACGGGATACACGCCGGTCAATTACGATGAAACTCATAGGGGACCAGTCTCTTATATTTTGAGTCAACCAGGTTTGCACATGTGCAGAAGAGGAAGATATGCATGATCATAATGAGATATGATCATTCCGGTATAGATGATGAGAACTTTATTGAAATTTGGAAAATTGTCCAGAACGGTGGGTTCCCAAAGCCGGATTTACCTCTGTGAATGTAAATGCAACATTAAAGGTTTTTATTTGAAGCATTTATTCTTTAGAACAAAAATGCAACACTGTATCTACATAGATCAAGGCAATCGTAAGTTTGGTTTGTACATTTAAAAATCTTGGCTTTTTTTACGAACAGAATGTAGATCGTGGAAGAAGTTACGAAACTACTCGCACTACCATACTGCTAACTGCCCGAGACGTGTATTCATTTCACGCGTCCCTGGTTTTGACATCATAACAAGTTTCCAATTTTCACAACATTTTGGTTGTTTGCAGGGAATCCTAAAAACAATATAAATCACCTTAAAATTAGCAGGTAGGCATGGAAAGTGTGAAAATCAGGATCCTGTCTTTATGAAGAAAAAGAAGTTTCAACCACTTTTTTCTCTCTCTTTCTTTCTCTCTCGCCTAGAGTGTTCCGTTTTTTTATGGATAGAAGTGATTGCGCCAAACGGCTGCCGACGGACAGACAATAGAGCGACAAGGGAAAAGCCACTTTGTTCCCGAACGAATACAAAAAATGAATGAAAATACGTGTACGGGCAGTTATCATTACAAAACGCGTTTCGGGAATCACACATCATCAAGTGGGAAACGAAGTAAGTAACTTATTTCGGGCAATCCAAAGATTTCATGACAGCATAAAAGCGATCGTGACTCGCACTGAAAAAAGGTACAAGAGTATCGTTTCAGCGCGAGAAAAAGATTCGTTGAACTTCTAGCGACGGAAAAGGGTTAAACACTTTCATCTACCCACGGTAGGAGGACGCCAAAGTAAACATATAGGATACAACCGAGCAAAGTGAGAAGGAATGCAGTGAGATCGTTATGATTTGAACAAGTATCCTGATTGGTCAAAGGGAGAATGAACACATAACTAATGATGACAAAGACTATGAAAATGTTTATTCGGTATTTGATCAGAGGAAGGCACTCCATTGAAAAGGGAGGGGGTCAAAACGAAATCATGGCGAGACTATTTCCCTTACAATTCATGAAAACAGACTAGGCCCAACCCAGAGAACCCCCTTCTTTCCCACTGTTACCCATAAGACTCAAATACTTTTCAACCGCAACGCTGTGGCTAACTTTCTTTCGTACTCCTGTTTTACATAGTTAAGGATCAAATCGCATATATCTTGCAGGTAACAAACTAAGTTTAAAAACGTATGCCAAGTTGGGTGGGCAGCATAGCTTCCTCATTTACTTCAACATGGACGAATAGAATCAGTTGGTAAAAAAAAAATGAGTCAAAATTATTGAATAGCAATAAATAGAGCAGTGATAAATTACCTAATTTATCAACTCAAAAATTGCAACACTTCATGTTCGCGCATGCGTAACCAAAAGTTACAGTACGGTTCCAATGAAATTCATATGGAACTATCGAAGAATTATTCCTGATCGACCCTCCAAGTTTGAACTTAATTGAACGATGTGTAAGTAGTTTGGCGTTTCAGGTATTTCACGTTTGCGCATGCGCAGATGAAAGCTACTGTACGACTTCAATGATTTTGATATGGGACTATCTGCGACCCAGCCCGCGTGTACCCTCAAAATTTCAGCTTTCTACGACTATTTTTCGCGTAGTTAGAAGCGCTACAAGAAAATTGTCAACATTTCGTGTTCGTGCATGCGCAGACGAAAGTTACAGTACGATTACAATGAAATTCACGTGGAACTATTACGGTATTATTCCTGATCGACCCTCCAAGTTTGAACTCATTTCAACGACACTTAAGGTAGTTAAGGGCATTTTAAGTATTTCACGTTTGCGCACAAGCAGACATTTACAATAAGCAGACGTAAGTTACAGTACTTTTTCATTGGTATGGGACCATTTGCGACCCAACCCGCACCTACCCTCCGAATTTCAGCCCATTTCGACCATTACCTAGGGCAGTTATGGGCGTTACAAGAAAATGACCCCAGACAGACAGACGGACAGAGAGGCAGACGTGGAACCAAAAATGTTCCTTGATGTCTGAAACGCAAAATGGTACTGGAAATTTTCATTTTGGAGGTCATTTTTCCCCCTCAATCGCGAATCCAAGGCTTCCCTACCTTCCGGCAGTGAGGAAGCAATAGAAAATAATAATAATAACTTGATCTCAGGAAGTCACCGCACAGTCGATGGTGAATACTGGGGAGATATGAAGATTTTCATCATTCCCATAAGATTAGGGTCGAGCGACGTGAACCGTGGGCCGAGTTGCGGTGAAAGGTGAAGGTGATGCGTTGTGGTTCGCGCTGAGATAGAATGAGAGTCGTGAGAGGGCGGGGGAAGCTATCACTTTCGCGGGGCTGCACCCGTATATTACTGAGCCAAACCCCCCCACAACAACAAACTCGAACCCCAACCAAGTGGGTACTGCAACGGCTCAAACCGTTTGAGAGCGCCATGGTACAGCCAGGTTTTTTTTTTAAATAGGCGATATATTTGCTATATTAGTAACATAACAACTGAGCTTAGCCCTCAAGTTAGTTTGCTATATTATTCAACTGTTTGTAGAGTTTTTAGCCCAGTGGCTGTAACTCGAGAACACTCAATCACTACACTTGTCACATTGTCACATCACAAGGTCGAAAGGTTTTGTTCTATCAAGCCGCCGGGTGGCGTTGCTGTTGTCCAGGAGTCGAAGAACTTCCGGATTCATGTGTTCATGAAGCCGCTGTTCGAATTTAATCGCATGCTGCTTGGCCACCGCTGACCGATTCCATCTTGAGGTCTCGATGGAGGTCATAATTTCCGATGTACCAAGGGGCGTTGACAATACTCCTCAGTACCTTGTTCTGAAAAGTTTGTATAATCTTGCTGTTTGTCTTTTTAGTACAGCCCCAGAGCTGGATACCATAAGTCCACACAGGTTTTAGGATTTGCTTGTAGATCAGCAATTTGTTGTGTACAGATAGTTCAGAATATCTGCCTAGCAACCAGTACATTTTTTTGAACTTGATATTTAACTGATTTTTTTTTTTAATCACGTGTTCCTTCCATCTTAATTTGACATCAAGAGTCATCCCTAACTACTTTGCTGTATTAGCGTAGGGGATCTGTTGTTCATTCATCATGACTGGTATCGTTGTTATGTTAGTATGAGTAGATTTCAGTTCATTAAGCTTCAGTCGCCATTTCCTGGTCCAGGCGCTTACATCATCAACAGAATGCTGTAATTTCCTAGTTGCTTCCTCTACTGAGTCACCAACCGCAAGTATGGCAGTATCATCAGCAGAAGTTACGATTGTCGTGTTTTCATTGCTAGGTACATCACGTGTATACAGAAGGTATAGTAAGGGCCCAAGCACGCGTCCTTGAGGGACACCTGCGATTATTTTTTTGAGACTGGAGTACTCTCCTTCGTCTTTCACTCTGAAATGTCTTTCAGAAAGATATGATTTCAAAATTTGAAAAAATTGCTTCGGTAAGTCTCTATCAAGTTTGTACTCTATCCCTTGATGCCAGACTTTGTCAAAAGCTTGGGAAACATCCAGGAAGACACTTGCACAAACTTGTCTCGTTTCTAGACAATTCTCTATTACATCAGTTACACGATGCACTTGTTCTATGGTAGAGTGTTTTTCCCTGAATCCAAACTGGTGGTTGGGGATTAGCTCTTTCTCTATACAGCCAGGTGCCACAGCGGAGGATGTTTGAGGGAATGATTGTCTTCCTTTCTCCCTCCTCCCGACAACCCTGTCAATCTCGCGGCATCTTGACCCCCGACTTCCCACGCCTTCTTTCCCCGCAAAAGTCAGAACCAAGATACCTAGGGCCGGGTCCACGGCGGAATCGTGATTATTACTAGGTCGTGGATATTAGAGAAACCCAGACGCTGGAATCAAGGGATCCTCTTAGCGCCCAGGCCGCCAACCGACTAGCTAATGATCATGAGCGTAGGTATCCGATGTTTTATGGCAACATGTTTCATGTCTTCTCGATAACTTGAGGGAACTGTGGCTAATCTAAACAACGCTGATCATGAGAACTTTCAGAGCCATTATTGTTGCCATACACTAAGTACCTAGCTGTATACCTATCTACTATTTATACCCAAAGGTATCGCTGACATACATAAAAGTTGAGGCAGGATGTAGATGTCGAGTAGGTATATACATATTGTGATGAATTTAAAATTCTCATCACGGTGGCGTGGAAGGAAGGTGAGTGAGTGAATTTAGGTAAAGGATAGAAAAGGAGGAAAAGTCGCAGGCGGCTGTAGTCAACCGAACATCTACGACTTTTGGAGGAGAGAGAGGTGGTGTGGAAGGAAGGTGAGGAAAAGTCGCAGGCGGCTGTAATCAACCGAACATCTACGACTTTGGAGGAGAGAGAGGTGGATGAGGGAATTTCACCTAGGCGGCTGTAGTCAACCGTTCATCTAGGTGAAGGAGAGGAAAGGAGAGGTCCCTTGTCTAGGCGGCTGTATTCAACCGATCATCTAGACAAGGGGGGAAGGAGGAGAGAGGAGAGAGGAGGTGAAATTCCCAGGCGGCTGTATTCAACCGATCATCTGGGAGGTAAGGTAAGAGAGAGAAGAGAGAGCTGGTTAGAGGAAGTGTCGAATGAAGCTTGAGCGCCAGGATCCGGGGTTATATAGTACTTGGGGGCCTCTCCCTCCAGCTCCTTGCTGGGAGCTGGTAGTGGGGCCCCAGGTTGAGTAACCCTGGGTTCTGTCGCCTATCCCCACTCATATCTTTATTCACGGAGCTTTAGTTTGGCGTTTGGATATTGGTGAGAACTTAATATGATAGGAGTGTTCCCGGGAGGGACTCACGACAGAGGTCCCCCCAGTTTGAACCAATATTTGTGGAGCTGAAGGCGCAAGTTGACAGGAGCTGAGGGCTACGGCAAACAAAGGTGGTGCTGAAGGCGCAAGGTGACAGGAGCTGAGGGCTACGGCAAACAAATGGTGGTGCTGAAGGCGAAGAAAAGGTGACAGGGGCTGAGGGCCGATGCAAACAGAGGTTGAGCTGAAGGCGGTCCTTAAAACTAGTAGTAACATAAGGTAGAGCATAAGATAGATAATAAGGAAGTAGAACATAAGGTAGAACATAAGGCAGAACATGAGGTAGATGATAAGTAAGTAGAACATGGATATAAGTAAGTAGACAATATAAGGTAGTATAAGTAGGATGAGATGGCGAGGTATGTACAGTGCGGTGGTCAGGATCCCTAAACATTTAGCGTTTAGGGAAGTGATCGGCAAGGGCGAGATGAGGAGGATGAATAATATTTACAATGAGATGGAGTATGTACAGAGGATGCATGAATATTTACAGCTGGCAGATGATTATTTACAGATGGCGGGTGAGTATGTACAAAAGGTGAAGTAGTATATACAGAAAATACAGAAGTATGTACAGACATTTGGTTACATGGTGGTAGGCGGTTGCGAGGGTCCGCCGTTTCCTGGGTGTGGTGTGGCGAGTGTTTGTGTGTGTGTGTGTGAGTTGTGTGAGTGAGGGAGGCGACCCCCTCTAACAGTCTTCACGTTAGTGAAGTCTGATAGAGGGGTCCCTTCACTGCCAGGGTGGCGGTGAAGGGGAAGAGCCGGTGGGAGCCGGTACCCGGGGCGTCGCGGAGAGAGGCGGCGACGCTGGGGTCCGGCGGGTGAAATGGAGGCGATGTGCGGTGTTGGTGGTGTAGGGCTGGGTGTGGGATTGGTGTGGTGAGAGTGGTCGGGGAGGACTGGGGCTGGTTTGCACCGTGCCAATGGCACGGTGTGGGGCTTCCCGTCAATTAACAGGGTAGCGGTGGAGTGTGTTGTGCGGATGACCTGAAAGGGCCCGGCATACAGGGGTTGGAAAGTTTTATGGATGCCGGGCTCTTTCAGGTACATGTGTGTGGTGGTGAAAAAACGTTTGGGATATGTGGTGTCGTTTGTGGGTGTTGTGGAGTGTAGAGGCTCCCTGTTAATTGACGGGGTGTGGTTTGGGGTGAAAATGTCGGCCGGTAAGCGTAGCGGGTCTTTGAAGGCGTTTTGGGCGGGGCTAGTTTGGTCTGAAGGACGGGCGGATGTTCGAAGGCTGAGCAATATGTAGGGAAGGGATTTAGTCCAGGAAGGGGAATTTGTTGAAGTAGAAATGGCCTGTTTCAGGACCGAGTGCCACCGCTCTATTTTCCCGTTGGATTGGGGATGGTACGGGGTGGTGTGGATCTTTTGGATCCCGAGGGAGCGTAGTAAATCGGAGAAGTGGGCCGATTCAAACTGCCTCCCTTGATCGACCGTGACTGTTCGCGGACAACCGTAACGGCTGACCCATTGAGAGAGGAAAGCCGTTGCGACGGTGTCCGCGGTGATGGAGGAGAGGGGGATGCACTCCACCCAGTTGGTGGCACGATCGATCATCGTGAGGCAGTATTTCTTCCCCTCGGATGGGGGAAGGGGGCCCACTAAGTCCAAATGTACATGCTCCCACGGGAGGGAGTCGGGGATTGGTTGAGGAGGGACATGCGGGTGGGCCGAGACTTTGAAACGCTGGCACTTCTGGCACCCGAGAACCCAGTTACGAATATCTGTATTCATATGGGGCCAGAAGTACCGCGTTTTGATGAGGTCCCGGCTCGCCCGAATGCCGGGATGATGAAGGGAATGATAGTGGAGGAACAACTGCCTCCTCAACTCCGGTGGGACGTAAGGGCGCGGTGAGTCGGCCGTTACGTCACACCAGAGGTCGAGGGGGGGCAGCTGTTCCAACTTGGATGCGGAAATGAGGTTGGAAAGGGCAGGGTCGGAGGTGGGGTCTTGTTTGGATTTGATGGATTGAGGGGAAGGGAATGGCAGCAACTCCGCCACCGGCGCCGGGGTAGGGGTGGGTCGGGAGAGTGCGTCCGCCACGCAGTTGTCGGCCCCCGGCAGATATCGAATATCGGACGTGAACTGCCCGATAAACTCGAGCTGCCGGAGGCGACGCGGGGAGGCGGACTTACGATTTTGAAGGAGGGCGTGGGTCAGGGGCTTGTGGTCTGTAATGACAGAGAACTGCCTGCCCTCCACGAAGTCACGAAAGTGCTTTATGGCTTCGTGGATGGCGAGGAGTTCCCTGTCGAAGGTTGAATAGTTTTTCTGGGTGGGGGATAAGGTTTTAGAAAAGAAGCCAATGGGTTGGGGGGTGGCGCCGGTGTGCTGGTGGAGCACTGCCCCGATGGCCCAATCGGACGCATCGGTAGTGATGGAGAGGGGAGCGTGAGGGTCGGGGTGGGCCAATAGAGCGGCGTCTACTAGGTCCTGTTTACAAATTTTGAACGCGGCGGAAAGTTGGGGGGTCCAGGTGATGGGGCGGTTATCATTTTTTTTGGAGGGTTGGGGAATGGCGTGTACGAGTGGTTGTTGATGTTGGGCGGCGTGTTTTATGTGTCTACGGTAAAAATTTAACATACCCAGGAAGCGGCGGAGCTCGGTGACCGTGCGGGGTTCTGGGAAGTCAAGAATTGCGTGGACCTTGTCGGGGAGGGGTGTGATGCCGTCCGAGGATACTTGGTGGCCGAGGCAGCGGACGGAGGGTTGGCCGAGGACACATTTGTCTGTGTTGACCAGGAGACCTTCGGTGGAGAAGATGTTGAGGACTTGCTGTAGGTGGTCGAGGTGTTCTTCGGGGGTCTTGGAGGCGATCAGTATATCGTCGAGAAAACAAAATACGAAAGGCAGGCCTCGCAAGATACTATCCATATAGCGCTGCCAAGTTTGCGCGGCGTTCCGTAATCCGAAGCCCATCTTCACATATTCGAACAACCCGAACGGGGTAATTATAGCGGTTTTCGGGACGTCGGGGGGGTGGATGTTGATGTGGTGGAACGCTCGCGAAATATCAAGGGTGGAAAAGATAGTGGCGCCATGGAGATGTGACGAAAAGTCACGCAGGTGGGGGACATTATAGAGGTCTGGTGTAGTTTTCGAGTTGAGCCGACGGTAGTCCCCGCAGGGGCGGATATCCCCATTGGGCTTCTGTACGATGTGGAGTGGAGAAGCCCAAGGGGATTTTGAGGGGCGTATGATACCGTCCGCGATGAGTTTGTCGAAGTGTTGGCGGGTCTTCGACAACTGCAGGGGGTGTAGGCGGCGGGCTTTGGCGGTGATGGGTGGTCCTGTGGTCTCGATGTGGTGCTGGACAGTGGAGATGTGTGCAGAGGGGCGGCGCTGGGGACGGTAGTTGAGGAGGAGGCGTTCGAACTGTGTGGGGGGGTGGTTGATTGCGTGGATGAAGCCGGGTATGGGTTTTTTGGTGGCGGGGTCGATCAGGCGCGCGTTTCGGACGTCGACCTGGAGACCGAAATAGGCTAGAAAATCGGCCCCCAGGATCGCCTTCTCCACGTCCGCCACGGTAAACTCCCACTCGTACGCGAGCCCGCTCATGTGAACTGAGGAGCGGTACGTCCCGTACGAGGGGATGGTGGTACCGTTGGCGGCGTAGAGAAGCTGCCGGTAGCAGCGCGCCTGACGACGGAGGATGTTGTTAGGGAAGATGGACAGCGCCGCCCCCGTGTCCACCAGGAAAGGGACATTAGTTTTCCCGCAGCGCAGGAAAAGTCGCTGGTGGGTCGGTAGGGCGTTCTGTTTGATGGTGGAGGTAGGGATGTGTGATGGTGGTGGCAGGTCCTCCGCGAAGGAGACGCGGGGTGGGTTGTTGGGAGGTTTGGCCGGTTTGGGAGGGGTAGGTTTCGGCTTCTCCCCGGGTTGGGTGGTGGCTGGAGGGGGTTGTGAACTGGAGGCGGGCGGGGAGGTTACGTTCCGTGGTGGGGGAACGGGTGCGGCGGCGTGAGTGGCGGCCGGGAGGGTGTCTGCCCTGTTGGCGGGCGGGGAGGTGACGTTTCGTGGTGGGGAAGCGGATGCGGCGGCGTGAGTGGCGGCCGGAGTGTTGGTTGCCCTGGCGGCGGGCGTGGAGGGGTTGTTTCGTTTGTGGTGGGGTGGATTTTTCGGCGGCGCTGCAGGCGCGGCCGGAAGGTTGGCAGCCGTGGCGGCGGCGTAGGAGGGGTAGCGAGGCTTGGTGGTGGTGGTTGTGTGAATGCGGGCGGGGGGGGTATGTGCATGGTCCCCCCCGTGTTGGCGAGGAGGGGGGCCCGCCGGATTTACCGGCGGGCGGCTGCGTTTCCCTGCTTAGGGGCGAAGGAGCAGGGGGGTTGGCACTTGCGGGCCTCCCCACCGAAGTTTACATGATAGAAACAACGGTGGGGGGGGTCCGCAGGGAGGTAGTTGGTTGTGGTGGGGCGGGCCGGTTTGGATGCTGCTGGGGACCGTCCTCTGCGTTGGCGGGGAGGGGATGCGTCGCGGCGTTCGGGTGAGCGCCGGCTGCGGCGGTCGGCGGACGAGTCGCGTCGGCGATCCGCCGACGGGGCTCGACGTTCGTTGAGGGAGGGTGCGCGGCCGCGGTCCCGGGATTGTGTGCGGTCCCGGAACGGCGGGGGGTGGCGCGGTGTGCGCACCTCACCGACGGTGGCCGCAGCGGCCAAGTCGTGTAGAGTGTCTGCGAGCCGTAGGAGGGGTTCGTCAGGGCCGTCGAGATGGCTGGCTAGGGCCATCTGGACGGGGTGGGGAAGGGCACGTAACCAGAACGTGCGGGCGATGTCGGCGGTCATAATACCCTGCAGCTGGTGTCGCAGCCGTCGGTAGAGGTGGGAGGGCTTCTGGTCGCCGAGGTGTTGAGGTTGGGAGAGGGCGGCGACTCGGGCGATCTTCGACGGCTGGTAGGTGCTGATGAGGCGGCTGCGGAGGTCGTCGTACGCAGCGGCGGCGTCGGGGGAGATGTCAGAGGTCTGCAGCAGGATCTCGTAGGGTAGTAACGAGATTATTCGGGAATACCGAGTTTTCTGGCTGCGGATGTTGGCGGCCGAAAACGCTGCGTCAACTTGAAAAAACCAGAGCGCCGGGTCGTGCGTGTAGAAGGGGGGCAGCGACA
Source organism: Leptopterna dolabrata (assembly GCA_954871275.1). Taxonomy (NCBI): domain Eukaryota; kingdom Metazoa; phylum Arthropoda; class Insecta; order Hemiptera; family Miridae; genus Leptopterna; species Leptopterna dolabrata. Next base: position 88,468 of record CATPAC010000190.1, read on the forward strand.
GAGGGAACGCAGCGGACGCCGTCATGACGTTGGCGGCGGCTGCGGCTGTAGCGGCGGCGGCGGCGGCGGCGTCTGGTGACGCAGAGGTGGGGGGGGAGAGCGTGGAGAAAGGGTTGTCGGCCGATGCGTCGGATGTCGCAGCGGCGGGCGGCTGCAGTGTGGCTGGTCGCAGGAGCGGCGGCGTCGGGGAGTTCGGGTCCATTTCTGTAATTAAAATTCAAAAATTTGGCGTGGTTTTGAATATTGAAATTTGCAATATCGGCGGGAGCGGTGGTTGAGTTGAGCGTTGGAGTTGAATGTTGAGAGTTGATCTCCGTGCGGTTGAGGGTGGGCCAAAATTGCAAAAATTACTGAACTTTGTGAATTTTAAATTGATTTAAAATGCGGGACACCGAACTGTTTGACTGGGGCGACACATGAGGTGGGAAGGTGGGAAGGAAGAAGGTTGAGTGAACGTCGGGTTCACCACTGTGATGAATTTAAAATTCTCATCACGGTGGCGTTGAAGGAAGGTGAGTGAGTGAATTTAGGTAAAGGATAGAAAAGGAGGAAAAGTCGCAGGCGGCTGTAGTCAACCGAACATCTACGACTTTTGGAGGAGAGAGAGGTGGTGTGGAAGGAAGGTGAGGAAAAGTCGCAGGCGGCTGTAATCAACCGAACATCTACGACTTTGGAGGAGAGAGAGGTGGATGAGGGAATTTCACCTAGGCGGCTGTAGTCAACCGTTCATCTAGGTGAAGGAGAGGAAAGGAGAGGTCCCTTGTCTAGGCGGCTGTATTCAACCGATCATCTAGACAAGGGGGGAAGGAGGAGAGAGGAGAGAGGAGGTGAAATTCCCAGGCGGCTGTATTCAACCGATCATCTGGGAGGTAAGGTAAGAGAGAGAAGAGAGAGCTGGTTAGAGGAAGTGTCGAATGAAGCTTGAGCGCCAGGATCCGGGGTTATATAGTACTTGGGGGCCTCTCCCTCCAGCTCCTTGCTGGGAGCTGGTAGTGGGGCCCCAGGTTGAGTAACCCTGGGTTCTGTCGCCTATCCCCACTCATATCTTTATTCACGGAGCTTTAGTTTGGCGTTTGGATATTGGTGAGAACTTAATATGATAGGAGTGTTCCCGGGAGGGACTCACGACACATATGAATGTCTATTGGGCATTCTGAGAGAGTTAGTGCTACTTATCTAGAAGTCTTCGAACCACATGTTCACCCCCTTCCTATTAAACAGGGTGTAACAGTACTGCCCGCTAAAACCCCAGGGATCGATTCTATAACTAATTTGCAACGAAAACTTCTACACTGGACATTTTTCGAAAAACGCTTCGTTTTCGAGTTATTTCGATTTAAATACTTCTAGGGCGGTAACACCCTTAACATACAGCGCAAAATTGAAACTGATTATACCGTTGGAAAGATGATGGCTAAATTCCCTATAAGAATATGGCACTAACATACATTTCGGAGTACATTCAGCGGGCGAAGAATTGGACTGAAAAGAACCTTTTCTCAATGTCCAAAATCACTATTTTCTCAAATGGCTCTACGTCTAAAAAATAATGAATGCTTGAATGTGCACGTGACGGGAAACATTTCTAAGAAGCTCAGCTTTCCAACGGTGTGGTTATTTTTCATTTTACTGCGCTAATTAGGGGAGAAAACCATGTCTGTTGGCGCCACCTGTTGCCTATGGATCAAGCGCCCGCAAGGATGGAGAGTGGACCGTGTGAGGACAAATTATTGGGATAAGGGAGTCTCACCCGCGATCAGATCACGTTGGGGGATTCGCTATCACCGGCATTCTCGATGTTTTTATATACCACCAAGTGTGTGCTTCCGACCTTTTCCGCAGTGAAATTTAATTTAGATCGTTTTCACGATTCTGCCTCGGGTTTCCTTTCGTAAATCGAAGCATCGGTTCGTTCCAAGAACGCCGCATCCTTCTTCACACGGATTTACGACGTCATCGTCAGGAGTGTTCTCTTTCGTTTCTTCAGTCATCACCGCATTTCATTTTCTCCGTTTACTGCGACACCAGGTTGAACATTTCAGTTTATAATTTCAATTTTGTTGAGCACGGGCCAGCCCCTAAGTATTTTTCATTTTAATTCCTTTTCAATGTATTTTTGCGGCATGCCATAGGTAGAAGAAAACTTTTGTACATACACGTAATACAGTCCACTCACTCAATTTATCAATTTGTTTGCTTAACGTCAAACCAGCGCTTCCTATTTTGTCAGTTGAGAAAGAGATACAGAATTCAACCTACGTTGATTCTACATTTACTCGACATAAAATGGTCCTTGCGAACCACGGATTTCGTTTTGGCACAGAGTTTATCGTGAATGTAGCTAACTAGTCACGAGCAATTTGAAAACAAATTTACCTGCTCATAAAAATTGGATAAATACCTCCTACCTATTTAGTCGCAATTATCTATTTAGTCCTCTAATTTATCTCAGGTTCATAGTATACTGTATCATTTTATTATGTTGTACCTACATTAGGTACCTATTGATTATTATTTGTACTTGTTCGTATTATAGTTAAGTTCTTTAGATACTCTAGTAATAATCGCACATAGCGGTACTAGCAGTAAAGCTACTCATTTTGTAGCTAGTTTCCATTGAAACACAACAATAACAATTATTGTTACTTATATCAGAACTTCAAAATTGGCAAACATTGAACTTTCCCACCTTGAGCAGGTGTGCCTTGTCATTCACGTTCCTTCTGAAGCATTCATTGTTGTTTGTACCTTAAATCTTGAGCCACAGCTTTCTTCCCTGAAAATGGCGACTGAGAAGAAACAAATAATCGCCCATGGTGTAAAGTTGGAATCAGCCAGTGCTAAAATCCAAAGTATCGCTAGGTTTGGTCGTGAGGTTCAGAGTGACCGTACGAAATTGGCGCTTTTTCGTGGAATGATGGAAGAAATTCGGAATCATTATCAGGACTTCAAGGATCATTGGAACAACTTAATAGATGCTCATGTGGAGGCAGGGTCCATAGATACATTCCCTTCAACTAGGGAGAAGAGTTCCCAACAAGACTGTGATAGGTATTATTATGAAGCTCTTTCAACGTTAAGGACCTTTGACCCTCCACCTACGAGATCTCTGGACCCCTCCCATTCAGATTCTCAGACATTCTCAGTTTCACGAACACTACGAATTGGAAACCCAGCAGACAACCTCCCGAAATTTGACGGGGCAATGGAAAAATGGCCTTTCTATCGAGACACATTTCAGGCCATGGTCCATAGGGAAGAAACTATTCCAACAATGGAAAAATATAGAGCCTTGCTCACCTCCTTATCTGGACCTGCCCTTACTATGATAAAATCATTGCCAATTTTGGAGGCAAACTATGGCCAAGCCTGGAAACTATTAAATGATCACTATGATAATAAACGTATACTGGGTGCTAGCTATTTGAGGAAGGTTCTTGATTTTAAACCACTTGAGGAAGTGCCTGACCTTCCAACACTCTGTTCCTTCATATCAAATATTTGTGAAACCATTGTGGCCTTCAACCAGTTGAACATTCCCAATTCTAGTGACTTCATATTACTAACATTGGCTATGAGATGCATTGATCAACGAACTCGTCATGCTTTTGAACGCAAGAATTTAGAGACTGAATTTCCATCATTTTCAAATTTCTACGAGTTCTTGAAGGGCGAGTGTACGGCACTCACTTTGAGTGGAAGTGAGGTTACTCCGAGGGCGTCCAGTACAAGTAGTTCTCAGAGGCCCACTAAACCTACTAGCAAAGCAAGTGGTACTGCAAAAATGGCTTTATGGGCGTCTGACAAGGGGGGAAATAAAAATAAACAGAGCTCAAAGAAAATTCCGAATCAATGTCCAGCATGTCCTTCCAGCCACACGTTACATCACTGTGCGACTTTCCGTGGTGCTTCACCAACTGACAGGTTTGACATGTTGAAGTATTGGTCGGGGTGTAGAAATTGTCTCTCCAGTCAACATAACTCTAAGACATGTCCCTCTGAAAATACATGCAATACTTGTGGGAAAAGACATCACACTTGGCTACATTTACCTGAACGTACTGCTATTCAGCAGGTAGTGACAAATGGAGCATCGTTGCTTGGTGGTTCAGATGAACATGACAGTGTTGTCTTGGGAACTGTAGTGGGACAGATCATGGATTGTTCTGGGCAGTTCCATAACATCAGAATGGTTTTAGATTGCGGGAGCCAGTACTCTTTTATTACCGATTCTTGTGCAAGAAGACTTGGTTTTCAACCTGATGACTTTCAAGGAGCTATCAGTGGCATTGGTCAGATGGCTGTCGCTAACACCCACGGTGTACTGACATGCACTCTACGTTCACCTAACGGAAATCCAACTGTTCTCAGCACCAGAGCTGTCATTCTGAATAGTATCACTGGCAACCTCCCACAGATTACCATGCCTGCACAGCTACGCAAAGCCTATGAAAATTTTCCGCTTGCTGATGCCCAATTTTGGAAATGTGCCCCTATTGAATTTTTATTGGGCAGTGACCTCTTTTATGATGTGATCAGTGGAAAACCTATTCACGTAGCTCCCAATATACCTAAGGTTACACCTACAATCTTTGGTTATGTTGTTGGCGGGCGGTTCCAGAAACCAAGTCAGCAGCATTGTGCAATCGCGCTCTTTGTTCAAAACGACGAGCTTGCGGAAATTATGAAAAGGTTTTGGTCAGTCGAAGAGGTGGAGGAAAGACAGTTAATATCACCGGACGACTCATGGTGCGAAGATCATTTTCTCAGAACTCACTACAGAACAGCCACTGGACGTTATGTAGTTTCGCTGCCATTCAAAGAGGAGGCCCTGCCCAACTTGAACGGTTCTCGCCATTTGGCTGTCAAGCGATTTCATAGCCTTGAGCTAAAACTTTCCAAGGATCCAGATTTGAAATCGGCGTATGCTAAATTCATGCAAGAATACATTGAGCTACAGCATATGTCCAGGGACTCATCACAATCCTCTGCATACACCATACCTCATCATGCGGTCTTCAAGGCTAATGAAATTAATCCTAAATTACGGGTCGTCTTTGATGCGTCATGCAGCACATCTAATGGAAGTCTCAATGACTACCTTCACGCTGGTCCACGCTTGCAAAATGATATTGGAATTATTATTCTGAGGTTTAGAAGGCATCCTGTGGTGTTTACAACAGATATAGTCAAAATGTTCCGCCAGGTACTCATCAATCCAACGGATCGTAAGTTCCAGCACATATTATGGAGATTTGATCCTACTCAGGAGCTTTTGGATTACCAGCTTGATACTGTAACCTATGGAACTAAGCCTGCCCCCTATTTAGCGATCCGTACGTTGCATCAATTGGTGAAAGATGAGGGTAATTCATATCCCCTTGCATCATCTGCACTTATTGAGGACTGCTATGTGGATGACATAGCGACAGGATCTGAATCCGTTGAGAAGGCCTTAAAACTCAAAGAGCAACTCATACAATTATTAAGGAGTGGGGGTTTTGAGCTAAGTAAATGGTCCTCAAATTGCCCAGAGCTACTTGGGAATGAATCAAATTCACAATACCCACTCAATCTATCGCCAGACGATCAGATTATAAAGATACTGGGACTCCAATGGGACCCTGCTAAGGATGCATTTACCTACAACATAGAAGTTCCTCCCACTACTCCAACCAAACGCTCCGTTCTGTCATCAATAGCACGGATCTTTGATCCGCTTGGCTACCTTTCACCTATTGTATGTTTTGCCAAGATTATTCTTCAGGCATGCTGGAAGGAGAAAGTTGATTGGGATCAACAACTTCCTTCTGCCATAGCAGATGTTTGGTTCAAGTTTGTTGATGAGTTACCACAGCTTAGTGAGGTAACCATACCTCGGCTGATTGACACAGCACATGCTGGTCAAATTGATGTCGTCGGATTTTGTGATTCATCACAGCTTGCTTATAGTGCTAGCATTTATTTGAGAATCGAACTTGGTGCAGGTAATGCTCAGGTTCACTTGATCAAGGCAAAAACTAAGTTGGCTCCGATAAAACCCCTCACCATTCCTAGGCTGGAGCTATCAGCAGCACTGCTGCTTTGCAGGCTGTTCAAATCGCTCAAGAGTTTTCTTTGCCCACTTTTACCTACCAATCATTATTGGTTCTCAGACTCAACCATCGTTTTAGGATGGCTTTCAACAGACCCTTCAATCCTGAAAACCTTTGTCGCACATAGGGTGGTGGAAATTGTTGAAACAACACGTATACAAGATTGGCACCATGTGTCCACTCATGAGAACCCATCAGATTGTTCATCGAGAGGTTTATCCCCATCAGATTTCATTTCCCATCCTCTTTGGATGAGCGGGCCTCAATGGCTACAGTTACCCCTTCCAGAGTGGCCGATTGTTGGCGCCTACGAGATCCCCATCGAGTCTCTTCCCGAGGTGAAAGGTGCAGCATGCTTGAGCTCCCAGTTGGATACCCAACCGATTATTGCCTGGATGGAAACGTTATCATCCTATCCAAGAACGTGTAGGATCATGTCTTACATTTTGCGATTTTTGAAGGCTAAGGTGGGATGGCGGACAGGCAAGAGAGACCTTTTGCAAGGAAAGGTTTGTTCCAAGGGTGCTGAATCAATACAAGACATTTTGAAGAGAGTTCCACCCGTCTCTGCTCGTGAATACCGTCAATCTATGATCACCCTGGTGAAGATCACACAGAGCCAGCATTTTGCAAATTTAATGGACAAATCAAAACGACCAAACCATTATCTTCACATTTATCGGCTTAACCCTATTACTGATGGAGATGGGGTTATCAGGGTGGGCGGTAGATTGAGTAAGGCTCCCGTACCGGAAGGGGTGAAACACCCAATTCTGCTTCCAGGTAAATGCCATTTAACCCGCCTACTTGTTGATCACTATCATCAAATACACCTGCATATCGGACCATCTGCGTTACAAGCTCTTCTGCATAGCTCCTTTTGGATCTTGTCAGCACGAATCATAATCAGGCAGAGAATATACCGTTGCGCTGCTTGTTTTAAGATTTCCCAACAGCCCAAGGCACCATTTATGGGAGATCTGCCACGTTCTCGCTTTGCTGAGGGAAGAGCATTCCTACATGTAGGGGTGGATTTTTCAGGCCCGCTACAAATCAGAGCTTCTCTTCGTCGTAAGGCGCAAACCTCTAAGGCATATTTATGTCTGTTTATCTGCATGGCTTCAAAAGCGCTGCACCTCGAACTTGTATCAGACCTTTCCACATCTGCATTCTTGGCTGCCCTGGACCGGTTTATTTCACGCAGAGGTTTACCTGTGAGAATTCACTCTGACTGTGGTACCAACTTTATTGGAGCCAACCGTGAGTTGAACGAGCTACGGGAGTGGTACAGGAGTAGGGATACCGGTCACTCGATAACACAACACTTGGCCACTCAGGGAGTGGATTGGTCTTTCAACCCTCCTTCATCCCCAAACTTCGGTGGTTTGTGGGAAGCCAATATAAAATTGACCAAATCTGTTCTTCGTCACTTCTCCAAAGGCACCCCTCTAACATTCGAGGAGCTATCCACTATATTGTGCCGCATAGAAGCGGTGCTTAACTCAAGACCAATCTGTCCTGTATCCAATGATCCAGAGAGTCTTGAAGCTTTAACCCCAGGTCATTTTTTGATTGGAGCGCCTTTGGTTGCTAGACCAGAGGAAATTCTTCTGGAATTACCCATGAATAGGCTGTCGCGATGGCAGTTGGTCCAACAGAGAGTACAATATTTCTGGAAGAGATGGAGGCGCGAGTACATCCACCAGCTTCAGCTCCGTACCAAGTGGACTACGCAGCGACCAAATCTTGAAGTTGGCGAGCTAGTGATTCTCAAGGAACCAAAGGAGGCACCTTCCAATTGGACACTCGCAAGAGTTGTCAGGACCAGCCCCGGAGCAGACGGCGTCACAAGGGTAGCAGAAGTTCGCACAGCCAGTGGAGTCTTCACACGACCTGTATCCAAGCTAGTGTCCTTGAAACCCATCACTGATCCTGAATCACCACCCGCTGATCTCATTCCTTCATAAAATTTAAATTTAAATTTTGGTGGGCGGGATGTTGGCGCCACCTGTTGCCTATGGATCAAGCGCCCGCAAGGATGGAGAGTGGACCGTGTGAGGACAAATTATTGGGATAAGGGAGTCTCACCCGCGATCAGATCACGTTGGGGGATTCGCTATCACCGGCATTCTCGATGTTTTTATATACCACCAAGTGTGTGCTTCCGACCTTTTCCGCAGTGAAATTTAATTTAGATCGTTTTCACGATTCTGCCTCGGGTTTCCTTTCGTAAATCGAAGCATCGGTTCGTTCCAAGAACGCCGCATCCTTCTTCACACGGATTTACGACGTCATCGTCAGGAGTGTTCTCTTTCGTTTCTTCAGTCATCACCGCATTTCATTTTCTCCGTTTACTGCGACACCAGGTTGAACATTTCAGTTTATAATTTCAATTTTGTTGAGCACGGGCCAGCCCCTAAGTATTTTTCATTTTAATTCCTTTTCAATGTATTTTTGCGGCATGCCATAGGTAGAAGAAAACTTTTGTACATACACGTAATACAGTCCACTCACTCAATTTATCAATTTGTTTGCTTAACGTCAAACCAGCGCTTCCTATTTTGTCAGTTGAGAAAGAGATACAGAATTCAACCTACGTTGATTCTACATTTACTCGACAATGTCTGAATGCAAAATCCTTGTTTTTCGGAAATCGAGTGTCTTAGGGTTACTTTACTTGACCTGAACATGATTAGAGGAGTTAGGTATCGTCTTGTACGTCATGTTTCACGCTGAACCGAATGGTAACACTCCCGAACCTCCTCGACCTTTAAAAAAAGAAGTTAAAACCAGTTACAACGTAAACATTTGGTTTAAAAAAAACCAGCTGCCTACCTTAAAACGGCACGATACATCAAAAATCCCGTCAAATGAAAATAACTGTTAACAGACAGCTAAAAACGATGTTGGCAACAGGCTATTTTGCACGTCCTTGTTAGTACCAATTGTTCGAAACTCTAGTTTTTTAAGGGTCGGGGGTTCGCGAGTGTCACCATTCGATTCAGCGTAAAAAATTACGTAGAAAACTATTCGTAACTCCTCTCATTCATGGTCAGGTCAAGTCACAAACACCCTGAAACACTCGTTTTCCTCGAAAAACAGCCTTTTTTTGACATTCAAACATTTTCTCCCCTCATTAGTGCAGTAAAATGAAAAATAACCACACCGTTGGAAAGCTGAGACTATGAGGAAGTTTTTTTCCGCCACATGCACGTTCAAGCATTCATTATTTTTGAGACGTAGATCCATTTGAGAAAATAATGATTTTGGAAATTTGATACAATTTTCTTTTCTGTTCTTCAATGTTCTTTTTCCGCTGAATGTACTCCAAAATGTACTCACGTTAGGGCTATATTCTGATAGGAAATTTAACGCTCTTTCCAACGGTAAGTACAATCAACTTCACTTTTGCACTGTTGATTAAAAGTGTTATTGCCATTTTTGTGATAGAAGGTCGAGAACACGAAAAAACAACTTAAAATCGAAATAAATCGAAAACGAACTGTTTTTCGAAAAATGTGCAATAGAAATTTTGTTACAAATAATTTTTAGAATTGATCCCTGGAGTTTTACACCCTGTGTATGAGACACCCCATATTGCATCTTTCTTTTGAAGCTCTAGACGGCAATGACGAAAATACATGTCTCTGTCTAACCCAACAATAGTCCTTGAAACATCTATATTTGAAACCAACATTCCAAACCGAATCCAATGTAATATATAACAATTACCAGTAAGGGTTTATTGTCTTTACTAACCCTGATAACAACTGGAATTCATTCATTCAATCTAGTATGAGTGAATAAGAGTTAATTTCATAAATAAGTAATAAACGGCTCTATTATATTTATTATACTAAACGGAACTACCAGCTACTAAATGCTCTCCGGACGTTTTTGGTGAAGTTCTTAATATAGGAAATGGAATTCGTGCACATAAAACTACTTACAGCGGGTCCTAACAGGTCCCATAATTACTTGGGGAGCTTGTGTTGAAGGTGGTGGGGATCAACGAAGTGTGAAATTCATCAGTAAACTGAGTGTAGTAAGTGACGAGCGAGAAGGGTCCTTCCAGACCAGTGCTTCACTACCAACCCTCGTCGTGGTCATAACTGATTATCATTAAGTATATTCCACCGTGTAAAGCTTGCAGGCGGAAGGCACCAACCATACGTGGATAAAGAGACCAAAACATTGGTAGCCCCCCCCCCCCCGCACCGTTCTTCCGTTCACGCCTTGTCATCAGGTTTTGACACGCTTTCGCGCCATTAGTACCCCTCTTCTAGTCCCCAACTAAATGGCACCGCCGAAATAGGCAAGGGGGTGAGTGGAGATTACAAAGACCCTGATCACGTTGAAGCGACAAACTCCATTCCAGGGATAATACTTCCTTGTCACAACGTGCGACAAGAACAAAGGTTGATAAATACACCCAACCACTGGATTACCCTAGAAATAGGTAGGTAAAGGGCAAGCCACTGAAGACAAGACCTGCACATTTTCACAGCAAATAACGTCTGATTATGTATTAAATTTCTAACCCATTGTAATGAGCCGATGGAAAATGTCACTAAGTATAAACCCGCCGTTGAAAAGCTAGGAGAATGTCGAGTATCCAATTTGAAGGTTCTGAAAATGAACTAAATATTCAGATAACATCGCCTTATCCAGTTGGGAAGATTGTGGACTAATTATTTGGCTGTACCCTTATTTAAAAAGAACATCAAACTCAATTACTGAAAAAGGGAACAAGCCCAATATAGGTACAAATACCATTGATTTTACCCAGATCTGCAAGATTACATGGACTGATCGAACGATTCTTCATAAATATGTTCTGAACCTATTCCTTGTATCACATCCCGGTAGATATCATGATGAAGGGTAATTCTAGCTTGTCGTCTAGGAATAACGATGTTCTTTGTTTGCCCACCTATGTTGGGAACGTACCGAAAAAAGTACTAGATATGAGGATGGGAGCTCACATATGACTATGCAGACATGTTTTATGGATATTGCCATTTACTCTACACTGCTATTACTATATTAATGAATATGATATTTCACAAGTAGGGGAGGTTTATTAAGTCTATACGCATGAGCGCGGTGACCAGCAATACCTCTGTACAACAATAATTAAACAATAATTAAAATGTTAACTACATTAACATAGGTATAAATGGGCAAAATATAAAGTTCACAAATTAACAAAAGTTGAATCTCCGACATGGATCTAAGGGTTTCACCGGTAAATCATTTTACTCAGAAATAGGCACGAGAAGTGCATAGTCCTTACATCGGAAGGGGATCGTGTCGTCATTCAAACTACAACCCACTGGACGTGCCGCGCGTGTATGACACTACGGGGTCGCCTGAAAAATCATTCACACAAACAACATAAAACAGGTAAACCCCCTCCTTGTTCACAAACAATTTTCTTTGTTGCACTCATCGCCACGTTGTAGAATTCAATTCCTTTTCAGCGGTTGACGGTAACAACCCTTTTTCTTCCGTTCCTATAAGGTTATTTCAGAAAACGGCGAATGTGAAATGAGGAAACTCACGGTGCAGCGATCAGCGAAGGTGCCTAGCCCAACCGGTTTGAAGTGAAAGCTACTCTCCACGCCGACGGAGAACCGTATATGATCAATTGGCACACACGACACCGTGACACATCTTACGAGTGCATTATTATAGGTTAGTAACAAGTTTTTCAATTTAGCAATGCTCCTTCCAGAAGGTATGATACATTATTGTCTGAATTCACCGAGCTTAAAAGATAACTTCGATTCTGTAGCTGGTACACTCAGGCAATAGAAGGATTAAAAGAATCTTGTCACAATTCCAAGGATTTTGTTCCTTCAATAATTATCACCCAATGAAGAATTTACAAAATATTTGCTATGCAATGATTTTATCAGCACCCTATGATATATACAATAACTACTGAATATAAGGGGAAACGGTGGACAGAGAATATAAGTCTAGATAGAGATAAAATGCTCCATCAGTACTAGAGATTCTTGAGTATGGAGAGGGAATGTTACATAAAATTACAAGTAAGATGACACTGGGATGGGCGATTTGGGTAGTTACAGTAGGCCATACATGAACCACACACCAATGATGGTTACAATAGCAAGACATTCGAACAACGTTTGAATGGTCGCGAATACAAATACACTACATGGTTCGATAGAGGTCACTTCATGTTGTGAGTTCGAAACAAAAAGCGGAAGTGAAGAAACAGTGATCAGGAAGTTGATGCGAGTTGTAAATATTATATGTACCAACATTTTCCATGAAGTTACCTTTTTTTTAAAGCTATATCCTAATTATATTCTTTTATATATGCATTACTATTACTACTTTTATACATAGTAGTTTTATGCTGTAATAGAAACATCCTGATGACAGCTGTCAACAGGAGGATCTATAATATTAATAATTGATAGTTCTAAACTTTTCTACCATCCCAAAGACCGTCACTTCTAATAACAACAGAAAGCAGTAAACTACACAACAGCCTGTCACAGTGAAAGGATGCGGTCCGCTCAAGGACCGAAATTCCCAAAATCTTTCTCTTCAAGGTTAGTTTCAACCTCATCGTGGCATCACCCAGTTAACATTTTGAGGGATTGCGAAACCAACGTATAAATATTTAGAGCTAAATGACACGGCTCTTCTTTCGGAGAGCTAACAAAACACAACCATGAAGGGGCAAATAATGTGAACGGATTCAATTTTACATCGCCAACTAAACAATGAATTGGTCCATAAACATAGTCAATAAACTAACAATTGCGCAAGCAAGTAAGAGTAACCAATAGGTCTAAAACTGATAGATTTTGTTTGCTAGAATCGTTTGGAGGGGGGGGGGGGGGGATATTACTTGTTCCCAAAAATACCAACTTCAAACTAATGACGTCACACTGTCCACCATCCTTGCCGCAATTTGGATGTTCACCGAAACATGACTTTTAGCTGGTTTTAACGATAATTTCTTCTTTCAACTTTTTTACTTTGATTTTTAATTAAATCTTTCTTGTCACGACGCTCTGCAACACTCTGTCTGTGATTGTTTTCTGGTCTGCTGAGATGGTAATCTATTTGGACTCTCGGTAGATTTATCAATTTGTCTATGATATCAGTCTTGAACCAATAATATGGAATATATATATATCACAGAAAGTGGCGTCATAAAATATTTCGACTAGGCTGTGGCTGGATAGCAAGACAGTACAATTATATCTACATGCAAGCAACCATCCGTTGAGTGATATTTTGCAGAAGCTTTCCAAAGAGTCAAAAGTCGTCCTCCAAGCCGGAGTATTAAAATGGTTCCACAAGTAGGTACCTACAGAATAATTTCAGCTGATAGAATAAGAGCTGATTTCGGTCAAAATAATTTTCGAAGTTCCGTAATGAACGAGAGGCCGGCAAGAGGGTCTGTGAGCTACGGCTGTTGGCCAAGGAGCGACACGGCCTCCTCCTCCCCTCGTACGGTTTGCCGTGATAAAATCTTAATTGAACCAAGCAAAATACGAAAGGAAGTGCCAATAACCATTTTTCCTCATCGGAACGGAATAGAGGGGATCTGAAACCAAGTTTATAGGAACTTCCGCGCTGAATATACCGCACGTTTACAGTGCCGTCCAGAACTAAGCTGGGGCCAGCGACAAACCCAGCCGCCTAGAGTTGGGTTCGAGTAATGAAAGAAAACCCAGAGTAGTAGGCTCGCACCAACCAGACCAAACTCCTGGAAATACTCGTAATCAATGATATCGAACTTGGAAAAAATAGGAAATACCAAAATTAGACAGGGGTTGGTGGAGGCAGGAGCCCGTGTTTCCGGTATACGGTTGGCTTGGCTGCGGTACCACCGCAACCGGCTTCATTTTCAACTACAATTCCAACAGCTGGGTTAATATTCACATGCTCATCCGGTTGCTACCATGCAACACTGAGAATTACTCAAGAACCACTACAAACCGTATTTCTAATGTTATCAGCCCTACCGACAACAAATGTGTAATTTTGTATTATACTGATAAGGTACCCCCATAGAAAAATCCAACTTCGAAATTCAAGGCATCGTACGGCTGAACTGATGTGAGTACTATAAAACAAGTATGAGACAACCTTTACATTCCGCTCTATCAAATTACTCTCTGACCCCGGCTCTTACAAGGAACGACTTCTCTAACGAAACGTTAGAGACTATAAGCTGTGATCAACCCTTGCAAAGTCCTGCGTAATTGAAACTTGGAGCTTAGGTTGTTGAGCGTAGCGATGATGGTGTCCCCCTCCTCCCCTCTCGACGTGGATATAAATCTAACCTAAACACATTGGACCAGGTTTTTTATTCACACTGGGAAGGATTGCCTCAATTTAGCACATTGTGGATATCACAATGGATGTGCCTCAAAGACACATATGTGGATGTCAGGTGGCGCTTGAATCTCATCAATGCCAAAGATAGTTCCAACCTAACAACACTCGACATTCTAAAACGCCACTCGAATTATATATAATTTTGTTTGGAACCAAGCAGTTGTATAGTCAGAATAAGATACGAAAACATAACCAGTGATTCGGTCTCGTGGTTTTTATGGTTAAGATAACGTTTTTAGATAATACTGGCAGGTTTATTCATACAAAGCCGAGGATTTCGTTCTGGTTCCATACTAAGGGCTCGCAACTTTCTTGCGGTTATGAAACTTCGGAAGGATCGTTCAATTGTCGCAACGACCTATACGGGAGCAATTTGTGTAGTATCACGAAAAATGGAAGGAAGCAACAGATGGCGTAACGGCCTGTGCCCACTGGCGTTGGGAGTCTCCACGGAACACAATGAGGAGAACTATTACCATTTGAGAACATAATGGTCAGCGTTACGGCGAGAATTTTTAATTTCTTATGAGAAAATGCAGATTTCTGGATGTACTTCTTCAAACATTTGTCATGTAGACTATAGTTTTTTTTCTTTCGAAATCGACTGATCAATTTTATTAATAAGTAAAATGGATTCTATCACGTTGATCCAAATCCAAATCCAAATGTTGATGATAATTTAATGGTCATTTAGATGAAGAATTGACATGCAGAAGTAGAGACACGTATAAAACCGGGAGACAGTGAGCGAATACACTACCGCTCACAATATTCCATGGTATTCATGGAAAGAACCCTCAGTTATATAATAAATTCTGGAAGTAGCAGGACAGTATATATGGTAAGCAGGTACCCCTACTATGAGTGTTTTTGAATCTCTATTTCTGCACCAATGGAAAAACCTTGGTTGGTCTTATTTTGTGCAGCTATTCTATATATCTCTAAATGGATTGATAGGAGGGGTTTCTATACTCTGAGATCCAGATCAAGAGTATGATCTCAAAAGGCTGAGCTTCTCCCCCGAACACTTTTCGAGAAGGATTGATGGAAACATCCATGCAATGAGCCAGGAATAAATCAAATGGATGAATTTCTCCTGAGCGTAGGAAGTTTGATGATCTGAAGAACAGGCTGGGACGTGCGAAGGAGTCACCTTCAGGCACTTAACAGCTTCTGACCGAAGGTCAACTTTGATCATGAATGAATGATGAAACATAACTTGGAGTATGTATAATATTACACTTATTGTTTTAGGTATTTACATATGAAAAAATTAAAATTGACACCCAAGTACTCGTGATTTAAAGTGCCATATGCCCACCATTAACGCTAGATTTCAACAGAATCTCAGTTTCAACAGGATAGAATTCCTTTTCAGAAAGAGCAATCGGATAATTTTGCCTCAATAGACACGTAAGAATGAGCCTACAGTATCTCTTTCTCTCAAGATCATCAATGAACTCCACCAGGGTATTGATAGCCGACTAATAAAGAAGTTGGCTTTCAAATTTCGAGTACCGACCTTTGATTTAATGACGATTCATATACTGACAATGGACAATTAACCGTCCAACGCACCTCCGCCCAAGAAATAAT
>CATPAC010000191.1:0-30403 GCA_954871275.1 Leptopterna dolabrata
ACATTTTCACTTCAAAGTTTTTTTTTCAAGTTTTTTTTTAAGGAGTTTGGCGAAAAAAGGCAAAACATGGCACAAACATGGCATTTTCCCAAAAATCTGCAGAATATGGCATTTTACAAAAAATCTGCAGAATATGGCATTTTTGTATGGCGCCATGGCAATATGGCATTTGAAGGGCTCTGTTCATGAGTCAGAAACCTGGGAAATTTTATGAAATCACCCTAAACTTGTATAATGACACTAGAACTAGAATCAGAAGGTGAACCAAGACAATTAAATGGCACTGTGAGTAGGTAAAAAAGGAGAGAGCGACCACTCCGGCCCTTTAGCCCTTCCAAAAGGGCTCGAAAAAAATACGGTTGGATAGAGGATGAACTGGTTCAGGGTGGGGGTAAAGTCAAAATCAGGGTCAGCCCTTTAGGGACGGCAGGAAAAATCGGTGAAGTTGAGGTGGGGAGGGGAAAATTTGAAAGGGTGGGTATTTAGGGAAAGGTGAGTTGTGGAATCGATAGGGGACCTGTTGAATAAGGAATCGAGTGAAATTTGAATGAAATTGGTGCAAAGGGTAAGGGCGGGTAAGGGAGGGAAGTATATTCGTTAGCCCTATAAATCGAGTGGGAAAATGGCGACTGTTTGAATAGGCATTTCTGAACGGTGTGGAATGAAGATAGTTTCGTTATCGTTCAAATAGCCCTTTAAATACGAGAAAAATGGGCCGCTCAAAGGGCTCCGACAACTGGAAATAAGATACCTTTCTTCGTCATGTGTAAACAAACTCGCGATCATATTCCTCAGTAACGCGTAAATTCTCTCGTGGCCGCATAAATGTGAAGCGAAGTTCAGAGAAGACACAATTATTGAACATGCGTTATAGAAGTAGGTACAGTTTGCAAACCTTCAAATGCATGAGCATTTCTCCCGCCTCAATTAACTGGATCTCATTGTCATATGCATTTGCATACCGCGAATCGGATATGGAACCGCGGGTTCGGCACAAGGTCGCGGGAAGCGTCGCGTTTTTTAATCATTTCACATCTGCTGCATAGGTAAGTGCTTATTATAGACAGTGTCAGTGGGTACAACTTTCAAATTTCTCCCGCCTCAATTAACTGGATCTCATTGGCATATGCGTCTCTGTTGTTATACCGTGGATCAGATATGAAAAGTGACTATCCCCCACCCTCATTTCACGATGAGCATATAAAAGGGAGCACCATTCTGCAAGAGTTAAGTATCACTACGGTACATGAACAGTAAAGTAAGTCAAGTCATGCACGTTTTGACTATAATGCATTAAATTCTGAATAATGCGCAACATGAGTGTTACAAGTGCTTTCAGTAGTAACGTAATTAGAATCCGATACTCGGACTCTCTTTCAAATCCCTCAACCAACAACAGCAACAGTGCTTCAGCGGATGTGATAACTATACTCTCAACTTTAAAACAACAGATCTTTGAAGAAATAAGGAGGTATCTTACAACATTTAGAGGCGTTAAGTGGTATATAATTGTCGTGGTGGAGTTTATTAAATTTGTGAATAATGAGGAAATCATCGCTCAATCATCTTTTCATGGAAAGATGCGACTCGTTTACAGCGGTACAGATCACACTCTTGAACAACAATTCCAAGATTCACTTGCAAAAATTTTGGAAAGTAATGCGAAATTTGAACGCGATGGAAGTGGGTGGGTGTTTAACAAGGTTTTACATACTGATCTGCATGTGATGAAATGTAAACCTCTGTACGCCTCTTCATATATTCCCACACCATCCGCAATCTCTAACAGCATGATCGGCATCATCAATGTCAAAAACCAAGATGATGAGAAATGTTTTTTATGGGCAGTGTTAGCTTCACTTTTTCCTAACAAACATTGTAACAACAGAGTGTCATATTTCAAGAAGTTTGAGGATAAAGTGAACATGGATGGAATAGAGTACCCCGTCAGAGTTAAGGACATAGAGAAATTCGAACAACAAAATCGTAATATTTCAATCAATGTGTTTGGGTATGAGAGGCCCAACGATAACAAATGCAGCGTGCCGGAAGCCTATCCTATCAGAATCACAGAATTCAAAAATCGAACTCACCACATTAATCTTCTATTATTGACGGCATCGGTAGAAGATACTCATACACCTAAAACACATTATTGTCTGATCACATCTTTATCAAAGTTCCTGTCAAAGTTGACTAAGCACAACGGAGCTAGGTTTTACTGTCCTTATTGCCTCCATAGATTTGTAGCAGAATCAAATCTCACGAAACACATTCCATACTGTGAACCGTTTGGAGCGCAAAGAACTGTATTCCCGGAAGAAAAGGATAATCTTCTTTACTTCAAAAATTATACTCATTGCCATCCGGTACCATATACATTTATATGCGACTTTGAGGCCTTCCTAGCACCGATAGACGTATGTGAACCAGCATCATACGTCGAGACAAGTCATGGACGAAAGGATGTATCCTACACATATGACATAGCCAGACATATCCCTTCTGGATTTTCCTTAATGTGTGTAGACAGTGAGGGAAAGATGGTCGGATCGCCAACGGTATATTACAATGGAAAGTCCCACACTGAAGTAGTTCAAAGACTGTTCAGCACCCTACTACATCATGCTGAACAAATTGAATCAATACTAAGAACAAAGGCACCACTAAAAATGACAGAAGCGGATAACATTCGTTTCAAAATGGCTACAACGTGCCATTTGTGTAAGAAACCATTTAATGAGGAGGGAAGTGAAACTATAAAGGTTCGCAATCATTCACACCTAAACTCGAAATTTTTAGGAGCAGCACATCAAGCGTGCAACCTCAATTATCAAGTGCCAATGCATATCCCAGTTATCTTTCACAATTTAGCTGGTTATGATATGCATCATCTGGTACAAGGTCTAGCAGCATCATACAAAAAGTGCAAGGTGTCAGTCATAGCAAGAACGAGTGAGCGTTACACTTCTCTTACGCTAGACTCGCTCAGATTCATAGACTCTATGCAGTTTATGAATACATCCTTGGACACTTTAGTATCTAACCTGGTTGAGGAGGGAAGTGACAAGTTCAAAATTGTTCGACAATATATTGAAAATGATGAGGAGTTCCACCTTTTGTTACGCAAGGGCGTCTATCCGTATGATTACATGACAGAC
Organism: Leptopterna dolabrata; assembly: GCA_954871275.1. NCBI lineage: Eukaryota > Metazoa > Arthropoda > Insecta > Hemiptera > Miridae > Leptopterna > Leptopterna dolabrata. The sequence goes on from CATPAC010000191.1 coordinate 3,162, forward strand.
GAGTCCAAATTTGAACTTACTCAGCTGCCATCTAAGGAAGACTTCTTCAATAAATTGACGAACTCCCATATCACAGATGAACAGTACTCGCACGCGCAACAGGTATGGAAAGTATGTGGAATAAAAACTCTGCTAGACTACCACAATCTGTACATGCTCATGGACACACTACTCCTCGCAGACGTTTGGCAACACTTTCGATGTATGAGCATGAAATATTACGAAATTGACCCATGTAATATGTATTCCGCACCAGGGCTCGCTTGGAATGCAATGTTGAAGATGACGAATATTGAACTCGAATTACTGAGGGATGTAGACCAACATATTATGGTTGAGTCAGCAATTAGAGGTGGAGTTGCTATGATCTCACATCGTCATGCGAAAGCACAAAATTCATATTTAACGGAAGATGAGGATACTGGGAAAGACGCTTCTAATCAATACTTATGGTACACAGATGCGAACAATTTGTATGGAACATCAATGAAGTATCCTCTACCGCAATCTGATTTTAAATGGATTAACCCTCAAAATATTCATGAAATTCAATATATGGAAGTTGCCGAGGATAGTGAAACTGGATACATCCTAGAAGTGGATTTAGAATATGGTAAACATCTGCACGATCTGCACGCAGACTATCCGCTAGCACCTACCAAGCAGAGGGTAACAGAAGACATGCTTTCCCCATACTCTAAAAGACTACAAAGAAAATTAGGGCTTGGAGAAACGTTGAACGAAAAACTGCTGACTACACTTGAGGATAAAAAAAAGTATGTACTGCATTATCTGAACCTTCAATTATACGTGCAACTAGGGATGAAAGTGACAAAGATTCATCGAGTATTGAGCTTTAAACAAAGTCGTTGGTTAGCACCATTTATTGATTTTAACACTGAAAGACGGAAAGAATCTACCACTCAGTTTGGTAAAGATTTCTTCAAACTTATCAACAACGCAGTCTACGGAAAGTCGCTCGAAAACAAAAGAGGACGAGTTGACTTCAAGTTGATAATGAGCGAGCAGCAGTTAACTAAATGGTCAGCTAGTCCTCGACTTAAATCCGTATTTATTTATAATAAAGATCTTGTTGGTTTGAGTATGAAACAACAAAAAATCGTTCTCGATAAACCTATTTACATCGGTTTTACTATATTGGAAATTAGTAAAACAATTATGTACAACTTCCATTATAATTGGGCTAAAGCTAAATATGGGAATAATATACGACTTTGTATGACAGATACAGATAGTCTTTTGTACCATATTAAAACACCCGATCTATATAAAGACATATTTGAAGACCGCCACTTGTTTGATACATCCGACTACCCAGAAACTCATTACTGTCACAGCACGCAAAACAAAAAGAAATTGGGTGTGTTCAAGGACGAGACCAATGGAGAACCAATTCGCGAATTTATAGGTCTGCGTGCGAAATGCTATTCCGTTTTGCTACATGATAAACAGGAGAAGAAGGTAGCAAAAGGAGTGTTGAGAACAGCAATTAGAACACAACTACGGCATAACCTCTACAAACAATGTTTATTTAATCACGTTTTGAAGACAACTACTGGTTTATGCATAAGAAGTGAGCGTCATCAACTCTTCACCAAGAAAAGTAAAAAATTGGCACTTTCACCATTTGATGATAAGCGGTACATACTAAATGATGGGGTACACACACTGCCATATGGACATTATAAAATTAATGAAATTAACAGACGGAAGAGGAACCGTGAAGAGTTACCACATCCATCATTAGCCCGTGAAGAGTCGCCACAACCATCAACGTCACGTGAAGAGCCTCCACAACCATCCACTTCCACAAAATAGATCTTCTGGGGATCAAGTATCCGAACGGTAAGATGTAAAAGAGGTCCGCCATCAACATTCTTGCACATGAACAGTACAATGCTAACGTTAAAATAATAGTTATAAATATATTACAAACAAAACCTAACCACTCTCTGTTTTCCAGGTTCACTCCCCTTATATAATGAGAAGGAAAAACAGAATTGTCGTCAGTACACTATCATGAACATTAGAGCAACGATTGCTAAAGAACTTCACGCACCAGCACGGAAACACTTTCCAACAAGACCTGTGGAAGTGAAGGGGATTTATGATTTATACCAAGCAGACCTCGTTGAAATGATTCCTTTTGCTAACATTAATAATGGTTATAAGTATATATTAACGATGATCAATTGTTTTAGCAAGTATGCCTATGCAATACCTTTGAAAAATAAACAAGCCTCCTCCATTGTAGAGGCAATAAAACCAATATTGAGTACAAATAAAATGCGATTTTTGCAAACTGATGGAGGTACAGAGTTTTTCAATAGCCATTTCAAGAAAATTATGAAGCAGTACGGTATACAACACTATTCAACATTCAGTGACAAGAAAGCGTCAATAATTGAGAGATTCAATAGATCATTGAAATCCTTAATGTATCAATCATTTACTGAACTAGGTAGCTACAAATGGGTGAAGATATTACCTTCTCTCCTGCATGAGTACAATTATCGAAAACATCGAGTTATAGGGATGAAACCAAGTGAGGTAACTGTGCGCAATGAAGATGAAGTATTGAAAAATATTCATAAAAATCGACAACGCTACACTGCAAAGGATAAGAAACATCGCTATACAGTGGGAGATAGTGTAAGGATTAGTAAATATAAAAAGGTGTTCGACAAAGGGTACCTCCCAAATTGGACCAATGAAATCTTTACTGTACATTCCGTGGAACCTACTATTCCTGTGACGTACACATTGAAAGATTATCGTAACAATGTTTTAAATGGGAAATTTTACGAATATGAGATGCGAAAAACGGAGGTTGGTAATGTCTACCTTGTAGAAAAGGTTTTAAAGAAGAAAGGAGATAAAGTATTTGTAAAATGGTTAGGTTTTGATGGTGAACACAATAGCTGGATCAATAAAAAAGAACTTATTTGAAGAGAGTGTATATAATGAAGTTGATACCCCCCACATCTGTCAGTATGAGGTTAGTGAAGAAGCAGAAAGGACGTGGACTTATAAACCGAGCAATTGACGCCCTCCCTATAGAGTTACATCTAAAAAACCATCAATTTTGCGGGCCAGGCACTCGGTTTCAAGAACGTCACAATCTTGGACAACGTGGAATTTCCGCTCTCGACAATTTATGTTATTATCACGATCGTACTTACCACACTACAAAGGACGAAGATCTACGGTACAACGCTGACAAGCAATTGGAGTGGAAAGCCTGGGATATAGCAAAAGATAAGAACCGTCCGTTTTCCGAACGAGCTGCAGCTTGGTTAACAACGAACGCAATGAAATTAAAAACAATGGGAAAGTCCACCAAAGGATCAGGTCTTAAAAAGAGACCTTCTCGTAAGAAGAAGAAGAGTAAGAAAGGTGGCAAGCGTAAACCAACTATTAAAGGTGGCTTTTTACCTCTTTTGTTAGCTGCACTCCCTTACCTAACAGCTCTGGGTAGCTTGGCTGGCGGTGGTGCAGCTGTCGCTAAAACAGTTATAGATGCGAAAAGATCGCAGGAGGACTTGAATGAGCTCAGAAGACACAATAAAAAAATGGAGGAGGTGGGTAAAGGGTTATATATTCGTCCATATAAACAGGGAAAAGGATTATATATACAACCGTATAAAAAGGGGGAGGGACTCATCAAACGAAAACGGAATAACAAACATTCAAAAAACTAATTATGAGGCTTCCAAATCGCGCATTAACCAGTTTTGATTTGGAACGCCTTTGTACACAGGCTGACATTATTGCTTTTAACGGCGTTCGAATGAGAGATGACATTCCATCTACTCCACCAAAACGGTTGGAATGTTCAATAATAAATATGGCCTCAACTGATGATGGAACAAATGGTACTCACTGGACCGCTTATTGGCTTGATGGAAAAAACGTATATTATTTCGATAGCTACGGTCATTTGGAACCACCACTCGAATGGAAAAGATATTTTGGTTCTCATAGAACAGTTTTGTATAACACTAATCATTTTCAAACAATGGAGAAGGATAGCATAATTTGCGGTCATTTATGCTTTTTATTCCTTTGGATGATGTCCGAACAATATAAAAAGTCTCTGCTTAAATAGCGCTGCATCAGTATAACCATGGCTTCCTTCACAATAACACTAACTGAACGCGGTAAAAGTGAGCTCCACACGACTTTCTTCCCACCTCTTCAATTGAACTCATTGGACTGGACGGTTGGACTTACCTCGTTCGATTCATATTTCTCAATCCCGAACCTTATTGAGAATGTAAATTCGACTCTCTACCTCATTGATGATGGAGTTCCCATACAAAATGTTAGCGGACGTTTTGTTCACGATGTGGAGATAGAGAAACTACTGCAACGAGCAGTACCTGATATAAAGGTTATTATAAAGAATAATACTGCTCTTGTACAGACGAGTAAAACGCTTTTTAATATACAGCAGGACTCGATTCTTATACCTTTAGGTTTTACTGAAATAAAACATCTACCCGCTAATGTCCTACATAGAGCTGAGAAACCTTTAAAAAAGACTTGGTCCGTGACCTTGAAAAAACATGTATTTGGTATGGAACTTCCATCAGGTAAACAGCATTTTCTCTACACTGGAACTATTTATAAAGTTCCTACTGGCACTTACGAGTTGGCTGACTTGCGTAAACTGTTAATGAGCGAACTAAAAAAACTTAATATTGATTTCGATATGCAAGTAAATTTGAACACGCAACGCTGCGGTATAAAATGTTCCAAATGTATTGCTTTTCTTTTTAAAGATTCCTTTTCACATCTATTAGGATTTGAGGCTAGAGACAATTTACCGAGCAATATCTGGAACTGGTCAAATGAAATTGTTCACGTCTTCGACGTATTAAATATTGGTATTTCCGTATCTTGTTGTCAAGGTGATTATCGTAATGGTGAACCAACGCATGTTATCTATCAATTTACACCCAATGTAGCACCAGGATATCGTATGAGTGAAAATCCTGATACTGTTACGTACCATCCAGTTAATGGTGATAAACTTGAAGAAATTACAGTGAGGGTGATCGACCAAGATGGAAAAGTTATTGATTTTGGTGATGAAGTTATATCCATTCGTCTCCATTTTAAAAGGCAAGGAGTATAAAAGGATTGGTTGCTACAGGAGGTTCAGTATTTCACAACAAGATGCTGATCATTGAACATTGGCATAAAAAGAGCTCACCATCTCCAAATACATTCAGTTCGCTAGCTGCTGGTGAGGAGCGTACACGTCAACTACTAACCCACCTCAATTATAACTTTTTAAAACGTTTGGGGTATAACGTAAATCAACTTTACAATCCAAGAAATCATGTTAAACGTACGTAAGAAGCCCGTTTTCGACGACAGTCTCGTAAAATTGGAATATCGCGCTCATGAACCTTTTGCAACTGCTAGATACAACCCATCGGATGAGATTGTATTCCCCTTCTCTCAACCAGGGGAATACATAAATATATCGAGAAGCTATATACAAGTGGAAGGCACCCTATCTAAATATGATCGATACACACTCGCGCCAAACGGAATCACACATGCGTTTGACGACATCAAGTTGATTATGAATGGTGAATTGGTTGACAAAACAAGCTATCCTGGCATTGCATCCACTATGAAAGGTTATACAAGTTTTAGCAAAGCCACTGTTGATGGTTTACAGCAAGCAGGATGGATGGTGCCATCCAAGAAAACGGCTTTGAATCCCTGCGTAGATGAGAACAGCGGAAACTTTTCAAGCTGTATACCATTGAGAACTTTGCTCGGATTCGCGGAAGACTATCAAGAAATTCTGGTAAATGTTAGAGTTGAACTAATTTTGAATCGATCTGCTACAGATACAAACGCGATAATACCCCGTTTACCAGTAGCTGGTGGTACTCTATCCACTGGTTCGCCAGAACTCACCATTAAGAAAATGGTATGGTATATTCCATACGTGGGACCGGCAGATAATCAAAAAGCAGACTTACTCGAACTTCTTGAAGAAAATGAGCCAATTACAATGGGATTTCGAAGCTGGAATTTATCTGTATATCCAACTTTACCGACAAATAAAGAATTTTCGTGGACAGTAAAAACCAGCACAGAGCTGGAAAAACCACGATATATCATTTTTGGGTTAAAAACAAATCTACAAAAGGATGTTGAACAAAATATCGCTTTATTTCATCACTGTAAATTGACCAACTTTCGTCTTCACATCGGCTCGCAAATATTCCCCTACAGCAGAATGAATCTTGATTTTGATACTAAGCGGGTCCCTATACTATATCATATGTATGCAGACTTTCAAAGAGCTTATTACTCCGAGGAATGGCCACAACCTCTGTTGACATATAATGAGTTTATAGACCTCGCTCCCATCATTGTAGTTGACTGCAGTCATCAACTTGATTCAAGCATTGGAAACAACGTTCTGGACATTCGCATCGATTTTGAAACCAAGGATCCTGTTCCCGTTAACACAGCAGCGTATTGTTTGATGCTACAAGACAGCGTCGTTACCTATTCTCCATTAACTAGAGTTGTACAACGTGGTGTTTTGTAATAAATATTTTATTATATACTTTTTTGTATCTTTTCACCTCTGTTTATAGTAGGTATTTATTAAGCGATCAAAGGTAAAATGAGCACAGTTGTAAAAATGCGTCTACTCAAGCAAGATGTAAAATTGAAGGTTAGTGATGAAGCTGAGGAGGAGAGGCGAGATGAGGGGCTTACAGATCAAACATATTTACCACATGGAACCTTATTTGGTAAAAATCCGATTCGAGGTCTAATTTGTGGCCCTTCCGGCGCTGGAAAATCGTGTACCGCTCTATCATTGCTGCTACATCCTAATGGTTTACGATTTGAAAACGTATATGTGTTTTCAAGGACGTTAAACCAGGAAAAGTACCAATATTTGAAACGGGTGTTAGAGTCTTTGGCACCTGAAATAGGATATTACCCTTACGGCACGTTAGTGGATGAAGGTCAAGTGAAGCTATTGAGACCTGATGAAATAAAACCACATTCTATAGTCATTTTTGACGATATAATAACGAAGGATTATGAAATTTTGAGGGAATATTTCGCAATGTCCAGACACTTCGTTCTCGATCTATTTTTCTGTACACACAGTTATGTCTTGGTGCCTAAAAACCTAATTAGAATCAATCTCACAATGATCATTATGTTCAAAATGGATGCCTTAAATATTCGTCACATATACGATGATCATGTGCAAGGAGATATGAAATTTGATGAATTTAAAAACATGTGTACTGAATGTTGGTCCCAAAATAAATTTCTACTAATCGATAAAGACAAGAAATTGAACGATGGTCGCTACAGAATGGGATTCGACATATATATATTACCAGAGACGTAGGTGAGACGATTAGTTAAGATGATGTTGCAGGAGGAAAAACATGTTACTTCCCGCCTTGTGAGAGCGCAAGAGGCGATCAGGAAAAAATATAAACTAATGAAGCAGGGTAGGCTACAAGCTCAACTCGATGCAACTGTAGCTTTAGAACCATTGACGAAGTTGTTCAAACCCCCTCAACCTATGCCATCACCACCACCACCGCCAGCAAATAATAGTAGCAGTACACGACCACGATTCCGAGTAAAACGAAAAAGATTGATAATAAGACATAAACCGCTTACTATTTTGCATAAGGTTAAACAAGAAGATAAAGAGGCAGACAAGCATAAGGTTAAACATGAAGATAAAGAGGTAGACAAGAAAGAAGATAAGTTAGTGGATGATTATACGCAAACGGAAGACGAGGAGGAGTCATTCACTTCTAACTCTGATCATAACATTGCAGCAGCTAGCACCCCATTGCTAGTCACTCCTAGAAGAGGAAGTCTATCTAAAACCCCGTTAGGAGAGGTTGCCAGCACACCGGAGGGGGAAGATAAAATGGAACAATATCTACGGCAATTTCATCTTTTTGTAAGACCATTTTTACGTGCATTAATTACGGGGAAAAAGTCTAACCTTGAATTGGATAAGACATATGGCCCAAAAGTTAATCCCAACGGCACCTTAAGTCTTGGTAATCAAAAACTAACTTTAGATCGTGACTATATATATCTAGCTGACAAAGTAAAAGTTCCTATTACCGAAGGTCTACTCAATTTACTTTTTCTGCGTCAGCCAAGTGAATATACTCCCTCGGACAAAACAAATTATAGAGATCTGTTGTGGTTTAGTAATGTAGCCCATCAAGGATACTCTAAATTCAGACCATACAATACGACAGGACTTAAATATAGAACTTTGTTAAAAGAATTACTCGGACCTGCTCCCACAGGGAAAGGATTTATCAAAGCAGTAAAGGCATACCCGAGATATGTATTTTTTGATGATCCGAACGAGATAGTTGATCGGCTACGTTTGCTAATGGCTTCTAAACAGGCAGGAAACACAGCGCATGATCCAGAAATAAATTCTATATTGGAAGAGTTAAAAGAATTGAATATTATTCTATAAACCTCATTACGATGTCAGCCATCAGCAGGTTTGGATCACAACCTACCTTCCCTTCTCCTCGCTCAACAGATGTAAACGATCTGAAGGAGGTGATAAAAGAAATGATTGAACGTGAGATGGATGTTGCACTGGAGAAGCTAATAATAAAAAAGAATATAGTTATAGCTAAGCCGCAAGTAGTTGATTTTGGTGGTAAACGGTTGATTAATTTAAAACCTGCGATCAATAATAATGACGCAGTTACAATGGGATACCTCCCCTTTACAAAAATGGATAAAACCAGAACTTTACATTTCGGGTCATATCGTTTGCTTACTACAGGAGACCCTAGTACACCGCAAGATTTTATCACATTGGCGTACGCGGATAACCATTATGAAGCAAAGGAGAAGAAGAAGAAGGGGGATAATCATGAGGTGGAGGGGGAAGGTTCGAATATAAAGTCTCGTTTGCAGAAAACTTGACAGTAAACATCATGGAATCGTTAATGCTAACAAGTTCGTTCATAATCGATAAGACCAACAAAATTACAGTTGGACTCTCCGATTTAACTACGATAGTGATTGTGTTTAGAAAACCTCGCGGAGCACCATTTTACATCACCTCTGATGATTGGGAACTATTCACCGACAGACTACAGCAGGCAGATCGTAAACAAGATACAACATTCTTCCTGGGTACCTACATGTCTGCAAGTTCGACACCTCAACAGCATCTAATATTGAGCTACTACGTAAACTGGTTAGATCAATTGTTACACGTCGAGCCATATCATATTGCATTGAGTGCGAAAGCCACGACAAATTTGATAAATTTAATCCCTACAATCAACTCTGTTTTGGATAAAATGAAAGATTTTACAGCTGTGAGTGGGGGTAATGGTTTGGTTAACAATCCTGCAAGCCCCCCACCACCACTACTGATATATGACGGCGGCTTTTATGAAGAGAGAAGTCAGTAGACGTACAAACATGGAAGACAACACACATTCAGTTGAAGATCTTATTGAAGGCTTCAGCCGTTTGAAAACTGGAGTTCCGACTGACCTTCTCCTTCAAGGTGTGATGGGTAAACATGATGAGTTCAAGTGGCACAAACCTTGCTCACACTCGTATTATTGTTCACAACCTTACTGCTGATGTTGCATCTTCTATTTGGAATACTCTTCTTAAAAAAGTATGTTGGATTTCACAGAAACAGCTTCAATGGAAAACGATGACCCTCATTCACAACTGTCATCGCCTGCGAAGAATAGTAGCGACAGCAACGGTCTTCAAAAACTGTTGACACTACCTGCATACCATGAATACCGTCAATATCTACCGGCAATGAATTTCTACAAGGATATGGTGCGGGTGAGCGCATTAATAGACAAAATCTACGCGATGGAAAGTGCACATTTTGGTGCATGCTACGTCGACACACCTAACGGAAGACATTTCAATACTTGCTCATGGGCTCAGTGTTCAAATGGTGAAGCTTGTGATGTAGTGGACATCTGTGCGTGTATGCAGATTGGTTATATGACAGAACACTGTATCGAGTTATTGCACGCTATGGGATTGAATAAATTTGATGTTTGATTATAAATTGTGTGAGACTTAATGAACTAGCACAGTTGTTCTCTGACGCTCGACCAGTGAACATGTGCTGCAATCCTCAGCCCTATATTGTTGAACAATCAACGCAGACGACATCAGATGCTTCAGAAAACGATACCTATGATAAACGATTGGCAACCTTCAAAAGATGGCCAAAAGTATTATATCACCTAGTGTCGGAACTCTGCAGCGCTGGATTCTATTATATGAATATTGGAGATCAAGTTGAATGTTATGCTTGCAAAGGACAGATCATCGACTGGGAACTGAACGACTCTCCTTGGGACGAGCATGCACGCTTTTATTCTCACTGTGCTCATGTTAACAATGTAAAAGGATCTTCTTTTATAAAAAATGCAATTATTAAAAATGAATGGCGCTAATAAAGTTTGAAATGTAATTCTTGTTGCTTTTTTTTTTTTTTAAACCAATTTTCATTACTGCGGAGAGGTGATTAATTCAGAAACAAAACAATGCAGTATTGTAGGATATTTATTCATGTTAAAAAAAAAAGTATTACGTTGAAAAACAATATTTAAACATTTAGGCCTTCTTCTTCTTCTTGGGGGGCGGGGTCGATTGCGCTTCGTCGAACGAGACGTTGTACGCACGTCCGATCATGCCGTGGAATGTCAACGTCATTTCTCCTGAAACATAATAGGTTTATGAAACCAAGAAAAGAGTAATATAAATGAAGCAGCTATCAACAGTTTGATATTATCAGTCTACAGATTAGGAATTTTCAAGTTCACCTGCACGATAACTTTCTATGTCCTCCTCCGTGAGAACATTTGTTAATCGAGAGGGTAAGGAGACCTTTCTCACGATTTGGGGAGAATACGCTATCTCCGCTTCCAACTGCCTCCCAAACCGACCCTCTCGGCGAGTTAGGCTTAGTATGGGATACTTCACCCCGAGTTCCAGTTCGGCAATGGAGAGGTAGCCGGCCACTGAGGCTTCCGCATTCAATTTTTGTGCAATGGATGTCATCTGTAACAAAACAATACTATTAGTGATCATCTATCTTCAGACATTCAACTAAGCTATAGTATGTAGAGTAATAGTTTACAAACCTTTCATTCTAAATGTTCTGCGTTGCAAATAAATTCTTTCTTCACTTCACACCACATTCAAAGCAAAGTAAGTCATGGAATTTAAACAATGTACACAATATATTTTACAAGGCGTTTCATCAGTATATTTCATCAATGAATTCCAACACATCAATTGCATTACACAGATGGAATAAACTGACAGAAATACAATTGGAGCACCAGTGGTTGGAATTACGTAGCACTGCTGTCCAATTGCTGATTTTGAAACATTTAATTGTTTTCACTGTTTCAACCAGCGTATATTGATCTGCTTGACGACCTTGAAAAGCATTCTCCTCTATGAGAAGAACATCTTTACACGATCTACAAACTGATTCAATTGCATTAGTGCTCCCTATTTTTAATTTGAAATAATTGAATTTTATATAAATCTTGACGTTAGGAATAACTGATGTATCATCTTCAACCATATCTGCGATATGTTCGTCTAAATATTGAATTAAAAACATAGGAGCATTAATGGTGGTTGAAACTGTGTTTTGAATTCTAATACCTGAATCGCTGTCAGTTTGAAAATTTAATAAATATATATACTCCTGAGGGTATAAGATAGGAAACGTAATGTTTTCAAAACATAATAAATGTGAAATAGGATTATTACTCGGATTTAAAATTGCAAATTGGAGCCAATATTTTTTTATTAAAGTTTTATAAATAGGATTGATTGGCAATCTGTCTATGTGATGTCTACGTTCAAAGAAACTACAGATCAAACGCATTGCAAAATAAGTTAGTGTTTGAGGTACACCTCTTTCAGAATGTGAAGCGTTATTGGGCAAAACGTGCATGACTTACTTTTCGTTCACGGGTTGTAGTGATACTTAACTCTTGCAGAATAGTGCTCCCTTTATATAGGCTCATCGGTGGGGGATAGTGACTTTTCATATTTTATTCGCGGTATACCATCAAGGAAATGACGTATTTTCTATGATAATGCAATCCGATGAGGTTGGGGTCAGAAAATTATCGAATGAATTCACTAGACATTGTCTATAATAAACACTTACCTATGCAGCAGATGTGAAATGATTAAAAAACGCGACGCTTCCCGCGACCTTGTGCCGAACCCGCGGTTCCATATCCGATTCGCGGTATGCAAATGCATATGACAATGAGATCCAGTTAATTGAGGCGGGAGAAATGCTCATGCATTTGAAGGTTTGCAAACTGTACCTACTTCTATAACGCATGTTCAATAATTGTGTCTTCTCTGAACTTCGCTTCACATTTATGCGGCCACGAGAGAATTTACGCGTTACTGAGGAATATGATCGCGAGTTTGTTTACACATGACGAAGAAAGGTATCTTATTTCCAGTTGTCGGAGCCCTTTGAGCGGCCCATTTTTCTCGTATTTAAAGGGCTATTTGAACGATAACGAAACTATCTTCATTCCACACCGTTCAGAAATGCCTATTCAAACAGTCGCCATTTTCCCACTCGATTTATAGGGCTAACGAATATACTTCCCTCCCTTACCCGCCCTTACCCTTTGCACCAATTTCATTCAAATTTCACTCGATTCCTTATTCAACAGGTCCCCTATCGATTCCACAACTCACCTTTCCCTAAATACCCACCCTTTCAAATTTTCCCCTCCCCACCTCAACTTCACCGATTTTTCCTGCCGTCCCTAAAGGGCTGACCCTGATTTTGACTTTACCCCCACCCTGAACCAGTTCATCCTCTATCCAACCGTATTTTTTTCGAGCCCTTTTGGAAGGGCTAAAGGGCCGGAGTGGTCGCTCTCTCCTTTTTTACCTACTACTGTGCCAAAACTTGTGGAAACCATCAGAAATTGCTATTTCAGTTATTGCACATGAAAGAAACAATAAATGAACAGCCAAATAAGTACATCCAGTAGAATAATTTATTATAAACCCACGTGAGAAGGACTTTGCAGCGTTTTTCAGTCGATTCCGGAAGGTTCATTACTGAAAATAATAAACCAAAATTAATGACTAAAGACGTTGTCGCGGGTCGAAGGGGGCTGCCGACCACAGAAGTTTTAAGGTGTACGTGCGCGACTGGTTTATACTTTTTACTGCTGGGCGTTTTCCCTGGGTATCCGAGCTCCCACCTTTACTGCTTTAGCTTCGGAAAAACCGCAGCAATATCAGTCGCTTTACCCGCTTTATTGAGGCGGCTAACGGCCGGGAAGCGATCGTAAAGACGCCGACAAGGCCCAAACTGTTTCCTGCCCTCCTCGGGGGCAATGAAATTATGTTGAGGAAAAGTATAATTTTTCACTGGAAATGTTTGATATGTACACAGGGCGGAGCTGCGAGGGAGGTGCCGTTCGTTTTGCGTGGTAAAAGGGCGTAAAGATGAGGCTCGCGTACGGGTTTTTGTTTATACTCTTTAAGACGGTGTTCTGGGAGAAGATTGATAGCTTCATTTCCACTTTGAGGAAGCGGTGGTAGGAACGAGGAGTTCGAAGGAATGAGGAGCAGAGTTGATTATTTTGAAATAAAAACCTGTCCTTAAAACCCCTTTTGGTTTATTATTCTGTGAATAATCCACCTATGTAATCGCTCAGCAACAATTTTTTTAACACCCCCTCAAAATTTTTGGTTTATTATTTTCAATAATGAACCATTGGAATCGAGCATGAAAAAAAAATTCTTACCACCCTCAAAATTTGATGGTTTACGTTTCAAGGTATGTAGAATCCAAAACTGCAATAAAAATATTTCTGTCTGTCCGCTGTACGCGCCACTTTTCTTAGTTACCATGAAACAAAATTGATGAAATTCGGGTTATAGGTTCCGTTCGGCGTCTAGTTGGTCCTCGAAGCTCGACGTTACTGTCAGTCATCTCTAAGGGGTTCAAAATAGGGGTAGAAATTCTCAGAACGCCTATACCTTTTTTACGTGAATTTTTTTACGGTTTTAAATAGTTCTCGAACTTGGGAGTTTTTTAAGACCACCCGGAGCATCGCACGTCCAGCCGTTCGTTCACAGTAAGGCCCCGAAGTTTGCACCGACAGGCATTGTCGACACCAGGGTGAATGGAATTGTATACATTCAGCCCACATGACATCACTAGGGACGCGCCGACAATAGGAAATTGGCCGGAGATAAAATCATTGCTAGAGATCACCTGATTTTATAGGCGGAGTATGAAGTCGAGTTGGTTGTTCTGTGATTATTATTATTTCATTTGAAAAATGATGGCTCTTTTGGAGTTTGTTGATAGGATTACACAACGGTTCATTATACCATCTACGTAGAAGGGGCTGGAGTTTGGTGGTAGGTACTTTCAAAACTTTTTTCACTCCTCATCAACAATTTCTTTTCAGAACTTTGTTATGTGTGTTTCTTTTTGTTAGGTACATACTGTTTGTCATCGGCAGAATTATTTTAGCAACATATAACTCGTGATTTAGGTAGGTACCTAGTAACGAGTACGGGGTTAGGTATTAACCTACGGAGGGTGTGCGATCTACATAATATGTATAGAATAGTACATTATATTATATAAAGGGTTATCTATACGGAGAGCTGTGATATGTAACAAAGGTAAATTATTACAGAACGGAAAATTATTACACAACCGTAAATTAATACACAACGGTAAACAATTGAAGACTTCTTCCCCCCCCCCCCACCGACAATATTGGATACAATATGCTTTCAACACCCCTTCAAAATTTTTTTATTTTCCGTTTCAAGGTGCGGAGATTCCAAAAATGCTATGTCCGTACGACGTATCATCTATATTATCTACTTTTTTCTGTCTAAAAAATGCGTTCTTTCGCACACAGGCTCCATTTGAGCCCTAGTTGTGTCCCAAAACTTTCCAGCCCGATCGAAATATACCCAGGGGTGTAATGAGTGAAAATGTGTATAAAACGCTGCAAATCCCTGCACAACGGTTTATTATTTTGTACAGAATACCCTTCCGTTACAGATCACAGCTCTGTATAGATAACCCGTCTATATAATATAATATGTACTATTCTATACATATTATGTAGATCGCAGACCCTCCGAAGGTTAGTACCTAACCCCGTACTCGTTACTAGGTACCTACCTAAATCACGAGTTAAAAAAATGTTGCTAAAATAATTCTGCCGATGACAAACAGTACCTAACAAAAAGAAACACACATAATGAAGTTCTGAAAAGAAATTGTTGAGATGGTATAATGAACCGTTGTGTAATAATTTACCGTTGAGTAATGATTTACCGTAGTAATAATTTACCCATCAATAATACTTCAACGTTTGTTCAAGTTTCACTACCTACCAACAAACTCCAAAAGAGCCATCATTTTTGCAATGAAATAATATCACAGAACAACCAACTCGACTTCATACTCCGCCAATATAATCAGGTGATCCCTAGCAATGATTTCATCTCCGCCAAATTTCCTATTGTGGGCGCGTCTCTGGTTACGAGATTTGGTTTGAATTGTATACAATTTCATTCACACTGGAGTCGAAAATGCCTGTCGGTGCAAACTTCGGGGCCTTACTGTGAACGAACGGCTGGACGTACGACGCTCCGGATGGTCTTGAAAAACTCGCCAATTCAAGAACTATTTAAAACCGTAAAAATATTTACGTAAAAAAATTGTATAGGCGTTTTGAAAATTTCAACCCCTATTTTGAACCCCTTAGAGATGACTCACAGTAACGTCGAGCTTCGAGGACCAACTAGACGCCGAACGGAACCTACAACCCGAATTTCATCAATTTTTTTTCATGGTAACTAAGAAAAGTGGCCCGTACGGCGTACGGCGTACGGTGTACGGCGTACGGCGTACGGCGGACAGACAGAAATATTTTTATTGCAGTTTTGGATTCTACATACCTTGAAACGTAAACCATCAAATTTTGAGGGGGGGTAAGAATTTTTTTTTTCATGCTCGATTCCAATGGTTCATTATTGAAAATAATAAACCAAAATAGGTACTTTTTGTGTTTTAGTAACATGAGCTTGTGAGGTATCGTTTTCAATGTATTTTAGGACGAGACGACCGAATATGAAGTCGATTTTGACCAAAGAGTGAAGAATTGAGCCTGTAACGAGGTTAAGCTCCCAAAATTCATTTTTATGAGTCAAAAACCTGAAAAATTGTCTGAAATCACCATACATTTGTATAATAACACTAGAAGTAGTATTAGCAGGTGAATCAAGACAGTTAAATAGCACTGTCAATGTTTAGATAATCTGTAAAAAAAGGAAGGAAAAGAAGGGAAAAAAAGGAGCAGAGATCGTGTTTTTGAGGGCCAAAATTGGTGGAAACCATAAAAAATAGCTATTTCAGTGAACATGAGCTTGTGATGTATCGTTTTCCATGTTATTTAGGGCGAGAAGACCGAATATGAAGTTGGTTTTGACGAAAGAGTGTGAGAGTGATTCATGTTTTAACAAGGTTCAGCTATCAGAAGTCATATTTTATGAGCCCAAAACCTGGGGAGTTTTCTGAAATCACCATAAATTTGTACAATAACACCAGAAGTAGTATGAACTGGTGAATCAAGACAAAATGGCACTACCAATATTACCAAAGATAGTTTTTTTGTAAAAAAAAAAAAAGAGAAAAAAAAATTGGAGCCCTATTAGTATTTTTTCGGGGCCAAAATTGGTGGAAACCATCAAAAATATCTATTTCGAAAATGGCACATGGAAGAAACAATAAATGAACAGCCAACATTTCTGTAGGTTTGTCCAGTAGAATAATAAACCCATGTGACAAGGACTTTGCAGCGTTTTTTAAATATAATAAAAATGAAATGAAAATTGATACAGCTCGCTAAAAACAAAATCTATAATTTTTTTTCGGAAACAGTAATTTTTTATCATTGAAGAAGCATAAAAAGACCCATAAGAGCTTAGAATTTGACCTTTTTCTGCAGAAATACATTTGACATTGGATTTGGGTCTTTTTCTGCATAAAGACTCCATGTTGTGCTACTTTATTGACGCATGCATCCAGAGAGTATGAAAAATATTCAAATCCAGGTCTTTCTCCTGTCTTTCTATTCTTCGCTTACTTCGGGCTCTAATTCCTGTTATTGGTCGGGCGAGGGGGATACCAATATCCTCCGGACGCGCTTTAATAAGCCCGGGTTTTGCGGTGTCTCCGTCTCAGATCACAGGGAGTTTCTAATTCAACGTTTCGGTTCTCAGGGAGCGAGCGGGAAAACGGATGGACGGACAAACCGCAAAAAAATTGGATGGACGGAGGGGGAGGGCGACGGGATGCGAACCGTAGGAGCCGACTCCTGCACGAACTCTCGGATCATCGACGTGATCGGAGGGCGCCGGTGGGATTAATGTCTCAGGATGGATTTATACTCAAGAGCTTTGCGGTTGATCGTGTTTTACCACTGGATGAGCGTTCTAGACAATTATTATGCTCTGGAATCTGTTTCTTCCTTCATCTGCAGCTCCAGGGATGTTGTGTTCCTTAAAGAACGCTGCAAAGTCCTTGTCGCATGGGATTATTATTCTATTGGACATACCTACAGAAAAATTTTGGCTGTTCATTTATTGTTTCTATCATGTTTAACAATTGAAACAGCTATTTTTTTTATGGTCCCACCAATTTTGGCACCTAAAAAAAAGAACTGTGCTCCAATTTTTTGAAAAATTATCTTTCATCATTGATAGTTCCATTTAACTGTCTTGATTCACCTGCTGATAATAGTTCTAGTATTATTATACAATTTGATGGTGATTTCAGACAATTTCCCAGGTTTTTGACTCATGAAAACTGAATTTTGGGAGCTGAACCTTTGTTAAAACCTCAATTCTTGAATCTTTGGTCGAAATCAATTTCATATTCGGTCTTCCCGCCCAAAAAAAAAAAAAACATGGAAAAGGGTACATAACAATCTCGTGTTCACTAAAACCTCCAAAACCCTCAAAAACCCCTATTTGTACACCCATTTTTCTCCCATAACACCCCTGGGTGTATACCGATCGGGCTATCGTGTTTCGGAGCACAACTAGGACACACAAAAATGTGTTCCCAAATGGGGACCCAAACTGTTTGCGGATGAGAGACGATTTTAGACCAAAATTTAACGTAAATTTAAGGCTGAAACTTCGTTACAGCCTCATTTTCCACTCTTTGGTCAAAATCGACTTCATATTCGGAAAAATGTGAAAAATGCAATAACAAAAATTTCTGTCCGTCTACCGTACATCGTACATTGCACTTTTCTCAGTAACCATGAACCAAAATTAATAAAATTCGGTTTAGGTCCCGTTCGGGGTCTAGTTGGTCCTCGAAGCTCGGCGTTACTGTCAGTCATCTCTAAGGGGTGAAAAATGGGTGTTGAAATTTTCAGAATGCCGCAGCTCGAAAACTTTCAATTGAAGATTAGGGTTATTTTTATGTTCTTAAATTGATCTTGAACTAAACAATTTTTTGAGACCACCCGGAGCATTGTACGTACAGCCGTTCGTTTGCTCAGAAAAGCTTCGTCAACACGATCGTGAATCAAACCGTATTAATCCGGCCCAGATATCATCACTAGGGAGCACCTGATTGCAATCAAGGATGGCTGTATGAAGCTGTGTTCGTTGTTCTGTGATATTATTCTATTTGAAAAATGATGTTTCTATTGGATTTTGTTGATTTGCAAATTTAACAAACATTACGCTACATGAATAACAACAAACAATTTATCAATTATTGAATCGCGCGGCTTTTTATGGAATGTAATTCCCGGGCCGGCTCCAGCCGCCCATTTAGGGCTTTCCTGAGTGGAGCTCGATGGTACTGACCACAGAAAACAGTGATCTACGCAGAAGGGGCATCTATACAGGTCAATAATAAACCGTTGTGTAATCATTTGCACCTTCTCTTTAAAGGTAATAAAAGATGTGGGAGGAGAAGGAAGTAAATACCAGTTCCGAGACCCTCGGAAAAAAGCCATAATGGCAACAAAATGGAAAAGATAAGCAAATCTGCGCGATATAACTGCCGCATAAATAAAGCGTCAAAGGGAATGAGCTCCGAGAAGAAATTAGAAACTGCATAGCGCCTTCGCGTGTTTGACCTGCTCAATTAAAGCCTCACGAAAACACCTTTAATGATCATAACTAATTATATGGTCTTGTTTTATGGCCCCGCCACAGAAAGGGCCACGAGCTTAATGGCTTTCCCTGAGGTTTCCCTCGCTGCTACCTTCGAGTTGATACGACAACAGACGTGTACCTAAGTACAGGTGGTGCGGTTCATTTCCGAAATTCCCCGATGGACGCCGGCACGAAGATTTTTCGGTACTCAACACCAAGTACCCATCAATATGGACTATCGCGATCAGTAAAAGTACCGTTAGCTGTCCAAAATTGCCTTCTTTCCGTGAACACAAGAAGAAGAAGAAGAAGAAGTATTTATTGGCATTTAAGAAATAAAAACATAAAACAAATTAAATAAACACTGCAAAATATACCAATGCCTGCCAGTTAAAAAGTTCATAAGCACTTGTACAAACTGGCAGAGCCACTTAATCCAGGCCGAGCGGAGGTGTCTGTATCACATCAGCATCAAATAATCAAAAAGGAAAATTACATTTACAGCTGAATATTATGAAAGTAAAAGAATCTGAGATAATAAATACTTCTTTAAGTGACTCACACTTATAAAGCCTTCAGGATTAATATTATTGGAATAAAGCAATTTAATAGCCTGCACAAAAGAACCTCGGTTGTAGAACTCAGTTCTGGTTAAAGGAATTCTTAAATTGCTATTGTTACAAGTTCTGGTAAAAGGGAGGTTAGAAATACAAGAGTTAAATGCACCTAATTCAAAAAAGCAACAAGACGAAAGCAAAAAACACTGTTTAATTTTTAGAATATTAAAGTTTTTATAGAGAATAGCCGTGGGATACCGCATAGGTTTACATAAAATTACTTTAATTAGGGCATATATGACCGTATGCAATGGTTTCAAATGAGATGCGCATGTTCCACCCCACACGACAATGCCATAATTGATAACAGAACCAGCCAATGCCAAGTAAACACATCGATTATTCTGTATCGATAGCAAATAACTTCTTTCCGTTTAATCACCAAAACCTTCAAAAAAAAAAAAAACACGAAAACCCCCAATTTTTTCCCCACAACCCCCCTGGGTGTATTCCGATCGGGCTGCCGAGTTTCAGAGCTCAACCAATACCCAAATGCGTTCCCAAATGGGGACCCGAACTCCCCACTTTAGACGAACGACAAATTTAGACGAAAATTTAACGTAATTTCAAGGCTGGAAATTCGCTAAACCTCAGTTTTCCACTCATTGGTAAAAATGGATTTCATGTTCGGTCTCCTCGTCCTAAAAAAAAAAAACGCTGCAAATCCCTGCACAACGGTTTATTATTTTGTACAGAATACCCTTCTGTTACAGATCACAGCTCTCTGTATAGATAACCCGTCTATATAGTATAATATGTACTATTCTATACATTTTATGTAGATCGCAGACCCTCCGAAGGTTAGTACCTAACCCCGTACTCGTTACTAGGTACCTACCTAAATCACGAGTTAAATGTTGCTAAAATAATTCTGCCGATGACAAACAGTACCTAACAAAAAGAAACACACATAATGAAGTTCTGAAAAGAAATTGTTGATGAGGAGTGAAAAAACGCTGCAAATCCCTGCACAACGGTTTATTATTTTGTACAGAATACCCTTCTGTTACAGATTACAGCTCTCTGTATAGATAACCCGTCTATATAGTATAATATGTACTATTCTATACATTTTATGTAGATCGCAGACCCTCCGAAGGTTAGTACCTAACCCCGTACTCGTTACTAGGTACCTACCTAAATCACGAGTTAAATGTTGCTAAAATAATTCTGCCGATGACAAACAGTACCTAACAAGAAGAAACACACATAATGAAGTTCTGAAAAGAAATTGTTGATGAGGAGTGAAAAAACGCTGCAAATCCCTGCACAACGGTTTATTATTTTGTACAGAATACCCTCCTGTTGCAGATCACAGGTCTCCGTATAGATAATCCTTCTATATAACATATAATATGTACTATTCTACACATATTATGTAGATCGCGGACCTCCGTAGGTTAGTAGGTACCTAACTCCGTACTCGTTACTAGGTACCTCCCTAAACCGTTGTGTAATAATTTACCTGCATAGGTTCCACTTCTACGGAGATAGAATAATGAACCGTTGTGTAATAATTTGCCCATCAATAATACTTCAACGGTTGTTCAAGTTGCAAAAGTACCTATCAACAAAATCCAGTCCCTTCTTGGTAGATTAGCCGTTGTGTAATAATTTACCGTGGTTTAATAATTTACCGTTGTGTAATAATTTACCGTTGTGTAATAATTTGTCGTTGTGTAATAATCTGCCATTATGTAATAATTTACCCATCAATAATACTTCAACTGCCGCAATAATGCTTCATAGGTACCCCACCAATAAAATCGGTTTCACTACCTATCAACAAACTCCAATAGAGCCATCATCTTTCAAATGAAATAATATCACAGAACAACCAACTCGACCTCTTAGGTACCCCATCAATAAAATCGGCGCGTCCCTGGTGACGAGATTTCGTTTGTTGTATACTCGTACTATTTCATAAACCCTGGAGTCGAAAATGCCTGTCGGTGCAAACTTCGGGGCCTTACTGTGAACGAACGGCTGGACGTACGACGCTCCGGATGGTCTTAAAAAACTCGCCAGTTCAAGAACTATTTAAAACCGTAAAAATATTCACGTAAAAAAATGGTATAGGCGTTTTGAAAATTTCAACCCCTATTTTGAACCCCTTAGAGATGACTCACAGTAACGTCGAGCTTCGAGGACCAACTAGACAGCGAACGGAACCTATAACCCGAATTTCATCAATTTTCTTTCATGGTAACTAAGAAAAGTGGCCCGTACGGCGTACGGTGTACGGCGTACGGCGTACGGCGGACAGACAGAAATATTTTTATTGCAGTTTTGGATTCTACATACCTTGAAACGTAAACCATCAAATTTTGAGGGGGGGTAAGAATTTTTTTTTTCATGCTCGATTCCAATGGTTCATTATTGAAAATACTAAACCAAAAAATATATAAACAGCTTTAATGACACATTAATGCCCAGGGCACACCCCGTTTATGTGTATAATTTTGAGTGCTTGGCAAGGAATTAGGTATAATTAATTTCTCCAGGGGTGGAGAACCGCACCGAGGTTGGTAAATTAAAGGGGATTAATCAATTAAACGCTGCTAAGTCCTTGTCGCATGGGTTTATTATTCTACTGGACATACCTACAGAAATGTTGGCTGTTCATTTATTGTTTCTTTCATCTGCAATAATTGAAATGAATGTTTCTGATGGTTTCCACCAATTTTGGCTTCTAAAACACGAATTAGGTACGCTCCTTTTTTTCAATTTATCTTTGATCATTGGTAGTGCCATTTAATCGTCTTGATCCATGTGTTGACACTTTTTCTAGTGTTATTATACAAATTGATGGTGATTTCAGACGATTTTCCAGGTTTTTGACTCATAAAAAATGAATTTTGGGAGCTGAACATTTGGTAGAACCTCGATTTTCCACTCTTTGGTCAAAATCGACTTCATATTCGGTGTTCTGGTCCCAAAAGCATGAGAAACGATACCTTAAAAGCTCATTTTACAGACATGTTACTAAAACACAAACAGTACCTATTTTTACACACATTTTCACTCATAACACCCCAGGTCTGAAAAGTTTCGGGACACAACTAGGGCCCAAATGGAGCATGTGTGCGAAAGAACGAATTTTTTAGACCGAAAATGAAGCCTATACACGTGATACGGCGGACGAACATTGCATTTTTGGAATCTACGCACCTTGAAACGGAAAAGAAAAATTTTGAGGGGGGTGGTAAACAAATTTTTTGCTGAGCGAATACATAGGTGCAGAATAATTAACCAAAAGTTTTAGTGTGTTTGAGTGTCTGCTGTTTTAGCTTTTGAGGTGTCGTTTTCCATATTTTTCATGCCGGGAAGACACAATATGCTGTTGATTTTGACCAAAGAGTGAATAATTGACGTTTCAACGAAATTTCAGCTCTCCACATCCATTTTTTTAATGGGTGAAAAACCTGGGAAATTGTCTGAAATCACAATAAATTTGTATAATAACACTGGAAGTAGTACCAACAGGTGAATCAAGACAATTCAATGGTACTATCAATGATCAAAGATTATTTTTTCGTTGAAAAAAAAATTAATTAAAAAATTGGTGCCCAATTAGTGTTTTTTGGGGCCAAAATTGGTGGAAACCATTAGAAATAGCTATTTCAACTATTACGCATGAAAGAAACAGTAAATGAACAGCCAACATTTCTGGTACGTTTGTCGAGTAGAATAATAAAACCATGTGACAAGGGCTTTGCAGCGTTTATATTTATGTCGTTATAACCGATGTTTAGCACTCAAAACTTCGGCTCAACGCCTCTTCGTTATAAACGGTCGGTTGTTGTCAAAGCTTTCGTTGTAAAGCGATTTCTTTCCGATTCTTCGAGTATTTGTTGGTACTTCGAGTGAACGGAATACACCGCCGTGAAAACCTTCGTTCGTTCATCAGCTACCTGTGTTTCCCCCCAAGTACAGTAAACTACAGCAGCCTAACGACTCCCGAGGCCCCCGTGGAGGCCCCTTCTCGGGCTTTTCCTTCGGTTTTAATGGGCGTTTCGTGACTGCATTAGCGGCCACCGGATTCCGCCGGAGCCACCGATTTCGGCTACTGTCCCGACTCCCCTGCCCTTTCATAATAAAATTAATAGTCGAGCTATCAGTCACTGCGAGCTTCACAACCCGGCACTTCGATGGAAGTGACTAGGCCGCGTACTCGCACTACGAGAAGATGTGAGGATGATAATTCAGGATGTTGATAGCAATCTACAAAAATCTGCTTTGGGGTACCGCAAGGATCTGTCCTTGGCCCAATTTTGTTTCTGATACATAATTATAAATGACCTTTTGGTTTATTATTTTCAATAATGAACCATTGGAATCGAGCAAGAAAAAAAAATTCTAACCCCCCCCCCCCTCAAAATTTGATGGTTTACGTTTCAAGGTATGTAGAATCCAAAACTGCAATAACAATATTTCTGTCTGTCCGCCGTACGCCGTACTGGCCACTTTTATTGGTTACCATGAAACAAAATTGATGAAATTCGGGTTATAGGTTACATTCGGGGTCTAGTTGGTCCTTGAAGCTCGGCGTTACTGTCAGTCATCTCTAAGGGGTTCAAAATAGGGTTGAAATTTTCAGAACGCCGTAGCTCAAAAACTGTCGATAGTAGGGTATGGTTTTTTTTTACGTTATTCAATTTGTCTTGAGCTAACCATTTTTTGATGCCACCCGAGGCATCGAACGTCCAGCCGTTCGTGAGCACCAAAAAGGTTCGTCAACACGATCGTGAATCAAACGGTATAAATCCAGTCCGGATATCATCACTAGGGAGCACCTGATTGTAATCAAGGATGGCTGTATGAGTTGGCTGGGATATTATTTCATTTCACTAGTGATGGACTATTGGATTTTGTAGGTAGGTAGGTACTTGTGAAACTTGAACAAACGTTGAAGTATTATTGATGGGTAAATTATTACACAATGGTAAATTATTACACAACGTCAAATTATTCCACAACGGTAAATTATTACATAACGGTAAATTATTACAAAACGGTAAATTATTACACAACGGTTCATCTACCAACAAGGGGCTGGATTTTGTTGATCGGTAGTTTTGCGACGCATTTCAAGCATATTTAATGTAGTTAGGGGCGATTCAAGATTTCAAGTTTGCACATGCGGAGACAGAATTTATGGTACCTACTTTTTCAATTATTGTTAGTGTGGGACCATCTATGACCCAACCTACACCCTCCCTCCAAATTTCAGCCGATTTCGACCATTATTTCGGGTAGCTATAGGCGTGACAAGGAATTGAACACAGACAGACAGACACGAAACCAAAAACGCTGCAAAGTCCTTGTCACATGGGTTTATTATTCTATTGGACTTACCTACAGAAATGTTGGCTGTCCATTTATCGTTGCTTTCATGTAAAATAATTGAAATAGCTATTTCTGGTGGTTTCCACCAATTTTGGCCCCCAAAACTTGAATTAGGTACGCTCTTTTAGCGAATTTTCAAAGAAAATGAAGCTATTGCAATGGCTTCGAAATTTAAATAATATAAATTTTTGGAAATTTTCTTCATAGAAATCCGTTTCAGACCATTCTAAAACGATTCCTGAAATTTAACACTTTTAGCGAATTTTCAAAGAAAATGAAGCTATTGCAATGGCTTCAAAATTTAAATAATATAAATTTTTGGAAATTTTCTTCATAGAAATCCGTTTCAGACCATTCTAAAACGATTCCTGAAATTTAACACTTTTTTATATGTATATATATATATATATATATATATATATATATATATATATATTTATGTTGGGAGGATTTTGACCGTTGATCAATAGTTTAGGATAGGTCTTGATCGATTGTTGAGGCGCGGTCGAAATGAAAATTCATATTTCCAACGTTTCAAAGGTTTATGCCTTTATCATCAGCCCTTACTACACATGCTCGCAGCACTGGTCACATAATTGATTTTAACAATACCAAAATAGTTACATACGAAAATAATAAATTCAAGAGCAATATCAAAGAGATGATCACAATAGAAAGAAACATCAAAAATGCAATAAATATGAAATCCGACGTTAAAAATCTTAGTACATGCTATGCAAATTTAATTCATTCAAATCTCAATAAATCCTAATAGAACTACCATAAATGCTATATAATTCAAATCTAATCTGCCCCCACCCCCCAACACACACACACACCACACTAACTAAATCAAATGTATACAGTTCAGTCAACCCTCCTTCCAAAAAAAAAAAAAAAAAAAAAAAAAACCAGGTCTATACCGCTAGGACCCCCCCCCCCCCCCCCCAATCCACTTGTGGAATATACCGCCACACATCCCCTTGAAGATTACCGCCACTCACCCCGTCCAGTAGAAATTAACCAAAATCCACCACTCGTCAATCCCAGTTGTTTTCGATGTTCAGTTGCTGTCTGGTAGCCCAAGTATCAACTTGAAAACTACTGCGTCGTTTCACGATCAGTCATCACCATTCAACTCATGTAAGTCATTTTTAGTCCATCATGTAAACAGGTTTCAGTGAAGTCAATTTGGTCAATCATGTGAATAGTTTTTTTAGTTCAAATTTAGTTTTTCGTCGTATGTACCTAGTTAACAGAATGTTTTTTATATTATTTCATGTAGATTCCCTGATGATAAAGGCATAAACCTTTGAAACGTTGGAAATATGAATTTTCATTTCGACCGCGCCTCAACAATCGATCAAGACCTATCCTAAACTATATATATTTATTTATATATGTGTCACTCCAGACGATAACTCTCGATAGAATTGAGATAAACAGCTCAAATTTGCACAAAAAATCTATCTTGGCAATCGAAAGGCTAAGTTCGAAGATGGGCGAAATTGGCCTACTCTAAGGAGGGTTTTGGCGCATTTAAAGTGCGCAAAAATTACCCAAAAATCCCCAAAATGTTATTTTCCAACAAGTGACCCCTCATTTTAAAGGTTTTTGCACGCTGAACACGATGGTGGAATCGGATTTTAGATATCTTGATCCGTTCTCAAATTAGAGCATTTAAAGTGCGCAAAAATTACCTAAAAATCCCCAAAATGTTATTTTCTAACAAGTGACCCCTCATTTTAAAGGTTTTTGCACGCTGAACACGATGGTGGAATCGGATTTTAGATATCTTGATCCGTTCTCAAATTAGAGCATTTAAAGTGCGCAAAAATTACACAAAAATCCCCAAAATGTTATTTTCCAACAAGTGACCCCTCATTTTAAAGGTTTTTGCACGCTGAACACGATGGTGGAATCGGATTTTAGATATCTTGATCCGTTCTCAAATTAGAGCATTTAAAGTGCGCAAAAATT
>CATPAC010000193.1:0-73238 GCA_954871275.1 Leptopterna dolabrata
TAAAACGATTCCTGAAATTTAACACATTTTAGCGAATTTTCAAAGAAAATGAAGCTATTGCAATGGCTTCGAAATTTAAATAATATAAATTTTTGAAATTTTCTTCATAGAAATCCGTTTCAGACCATTCTAAAACGATTCTGAAATTTAACACTTTTTTATATGTATATATATATATATTTATTTATATATGTGTCACTCCAGACGATAACTCTCGATAGAATTGAGATAAACAGCTCAATTTGCACAAAAAATCTATCTTGGCAATCGAAAGGCTAAGTTCGAAGATGGGCGAAATTGGCCTACTCTAAGGAGGGTTTTGGCGCATTTAAAGTGCGCAAAAATTACCCAAAAATCCCCAAAATGTTATTTTCCAACAAGTGACCCCTCATTTTAAAGGTTTTTGCACGCTGAACACGATGGTGGAATCGGATTTTAGATATCTTGATCCGTTCTCAAATTAGAGCATTTAAAGTGCGCAAAAATTACCCAAAAATCCCCAAAATGTTATTTTCCAACAAGTGACCCCTCATTTTAAAGGTTTTTGCACGCTGAACACGATGGTGGAATCGGATTTTAGATATCTTGATCCGTTCTCAAATTAGAGCATTTAAAGTGCGCAAAAATTACCCAAAAATCCCCAAAATGTTATTTTCTAACAAGTGACCCCTCATTTTAAAGGTTTTTGCACGCTGAACACGATAGTGAAATCGGATTTTAGATATCTAAATCCGTTCTTAAATTAGAGCATTTAAAGTGCGCAAAAATTACCCAAAACTAGGATAATCTTTAAACTCTTACCCCCCCACCCCCTTAGAGTGGTCAGATTGAAAAATGTGAGAAGTATTAATTGAAGACGAGAGTTCGAAGCATAAAAGGGGGAGGCAAACGATTAGTACAACTCTTTGAATTTACCCACAGCGATCAAATAAATAAGCACTTAGTACAATTACGTAATAAACAAACGGTAGAATCAGGATGGACAAAACGTACAAATTAAAATAAATACGAAGAGAATATACATAGAAAACCAAATTTTAGACCGAAGTTTTCCTTTATTCAAAACCATAGCCATTAATTCGAATATTTCTTTGAAAATTCGCTCATTAAGTCATGCTGCATGACTGATTTTTTTATATGTATATATATATTTATATATGTGTCACTCCAGACGATAACTCTCGATAGGATTGAGATAAACAGCTCAAATTTGCACAAAAAATCAATCTTGGCAATCGAAAGGCTAAGTTCGAAGATGGGCGAAATTGGCCTACTCTAAGGAGGGTTTTGGCGCATTTAAAGTGCGCAAAAATTACCCAAAAATCCCCAAAATGTTATTTTTCCAACAAGTGACCCCTCATTTTAAAGGTTTTTGCACGCTGAAAACGATGGTGGAATCGGATTTTAGATATCTTGATCCGTTCTCAAATTAGAGCATTTAAAGTGCGCAAAAATTACCCAAAAATCCCCAAAATGTTATTTTCTAACAAGTGACCCCTCATTTTAAAGGTTTTTGCACGCTGAACACGATGGTGAAATCGGATTTTAGATATCTAAATCCGTTCTTAAATTAGAACATTTAAAGTGCGCAAAAATTACCCAAAACTAGGATAATCTTTAAACTCTTACCCCCCCCCCCCCCCCCAACCCCCTTAGAGTGGTCAGATTGAAAAATGTGAGAAGTATTAATTGAAGACGAGAGTTCGAAGCAAAAAAGGGGGAGGCAAACGATTAGTACAACTCGTTGAATTTCCCATTTGACATATAATTGTTATGATACCTTCATAGATAGACAAGTACCGGCCCACGTATTACTAGAAGGAAGACGAAAGAAAAAATCTATTTCAAATTATTCAATTTAGGTACTAACAGTAGGAGGAAGAAGGTTAGGTAGGTATCTTATCAATTTATTATCAGTATCATACGAATATTTGATATTCAAAGGTAGGTAGGTACTTAACATGATAAAAATAATATCAATGAAGAAGGAAGGATCTACCTACCTAGTAGAGCAAATCTTGAACTGGTTTTAGATACCAGGCCTGAAATCGTAGTCAAGAGGAAAGGCCATTCAGAAGGAACAAGGAATCTACTCATAACAAACGGTAGAATCAGGATGGACAAAACGTACAAATTAAAATAAATACGAAGAGAATATACATAGAAAACCAATATTAGACCGAAGTTTTCCTTTATTCAAAACCATAGCCATTAATTCGAATATTTCTTTGAAAATTCGCTCATTAAGTCATGCTGCATGACTGGTTTTTTGGTTTTATATCCTACTTTTCCTCAGTCGTAGCTTCCCTAACTGAAAGGACTGAGGAAAAGATTTGGATCAGTATACCGTATTACGGAAAAATTTCGGATAAAATTGGTAAAATATCAACTTCTAAAGGGTTCAAAGTAGGATATAAAACCAAAAAATAATCTCAGATCTTCATTAAGTTCAGTTGAAGATAAAAATTAATGTTCAAGATAAAAGTGGTGTTTATAAATTAAAGTCTTCTTGTGGACTTGACGATTGTGGTCAAACTGGTAGGAAGTTTAGAGAAAGAATAAAGGGACATGACAAAGATTTCAGGGATAATAAGGGTGATTCGGCTTTTACACGTCACTTGAATGAATCCGGTCATGGCTTCAGTTTTGATCATGCAGACAGGCAGTTCATTGAATATCTTCATTTTTGCCCAAAAGGGAGCATGTTGGATGTACTTGAAAAATTCGAAATTAATAAGAGTGATAGGTTGGGTAAATCTTTGAATGATGTAGTTCCTTCAAGTTTTTCTCCATTATTGCGTTCATTTCTGTAACAGCTTGGTTCCACCCCTCTCCCCCCTTTCACCTAATGTTCCTTTCATTTTTTGGCATTTTCTTCCTGGGCCAATCAGAATCGACCCCCCCTTCCTTTGTTCCCTTCACCATTCATCTTCACAACCAATCCCAATTGACCACATTTCACTTTTTGACTATTTATAAGGTCTCCTCTCCAATGTGCCTTCAGTTATTGTGTGTTACTGACGATGGTTTGATCACCGAAACCGCTATAACAGTGTTTTTCTGCAATTTTCGTGTATTAGTGAAATAGACTATTTTTTCAATAACTCCGTTTTCTTTGAAATGGGTTTCCACGAGTTCTTCGCGAGTGACTTAGTTCTTAGGCTACCGTTGATTCGATCATGATGAAACTGAAAGGGGACCATCTAGCGCTAAACCCACACAATTCCTGAAAATTTTATTGAAATCGGATCAAAATTGTGGAAGTTATGGCTGTGGCAACGAAATGTGGACAGACAGACACGAAACCAAATTTGTTCAGGAGGCCCTGAAACGCAAAATGCAAGTGGACATTTTGATTTTGGAGCACAAAAAAGTTTTCATTTCGAAAGTGAAATCAAAGCTTCCGCTGCCTTGAAGACTCGGATAAATCATAACAAATCCAATAAGGAAACCTCGCTTGTTTCGCCCTCATGAGGTTAGCGAGACAAATCACGCTGGCAGTCTTCATCCTGCGATATGAGAAGAAAAGTGAGGGTGCTAAAACTGGGCGCCAAACTGCTGAACCAAAGAGGGTTGGAAACTACGGCCAACCGAAAGCTTGGCCTCTGAGTCGTCACATTATGCAGATGACGTCTCGTAGTGAATACCTTACAATGATGACGTCACTTGACGGATTTTGGTGGGGTGTGTTGAAAAATACTTGGGGTTTGCTGGAGAGAGTTTATTACTAACCGCATCATTACCGGTCCCTCTTGTTTCTTCGTGAAATGGGCCTCCTCTAGCAACACTTAATGTATAAACACTACAGTCAGACTAACCAAAACTATCTCGATTTAACTTTAAACGAACAAAAATCTCAATTTACTTCTGACTAACAAAACTATCTCAATTTAACTCCAAATATCATCACGGCTTGATTTATAATCGCTATGGGATACACGTAAACGGGGGAAATAAACTTTTGATCAGAAAATTTTCAGACCAACAGCCAACTATAAGACGCTGCAAAGTCCTTGTCACGTGGGTTTATTATTCTATTGGGCACACCTACAGAAAGGTTGGCTGTTTATTTAGTGTTTATTTCATGTGAAATAATTGAAATAGCTATTTCTGGTGGATTCCACCAATTTTGGCCCCCAAAACTTGAATTAGGTACCTACGCTCCTATTTTTAGCGAATTTTCGAAGAAAAGCTATTGTTCTCGGTCCAAAATTTTTAAAACTCGAATTTCTGAAAGATTTTTATACCAAAATCCGTTTCAGACCATCCTGAATTCACTGCCGAAAGACACCAAAAATTATATATATATATATATATATATATATATATATATATATATATATATATATATATATATATATATATATATATATATATTTATCATATTTATATATTTATATATGTATGTGTCATTCCAGACGATAACTCTCGAAAGAATTGAGATAAAAAGTTCAAATTTGCACGAAAAATCTGTCTTGGCAATCGACAGGCTAAGTTCGTAGATGGGCAGAATCGGGTCACTCTAAGGGGGAGTTTTAGGGGGGGGGGGGGGGGGGGGGGGGGGAATTACCCATAAATTCCCAAAATGAAACAGTCCTGACAAGTGACACCTCATTTTAAAGGTTTTTGCACGCTGAACACGATGGTGAAATCAGAATTGCGATATCTCATTCCGTTCTCAAACTGGAGCACTTTGAAGATGAAGGAACGTGGTTATTTCTTGAGATGTTCTTCCTGGTTCGTCTGCTCTAATCTGATAACGGAATGGGATATCGCAATTCTGACTTCACCATCGTGTTCAGCGTTGGAAAATCTACAAACCGAGGTGTTACTCGGCAAAAAATGGAACAAAAAATGTGTTACGTATCCAATACCTTCCTACTCTTCTGGTACCTATTCAAAGCATTTTTGATTTCCCCCTCCTCCCCCTTCCACCCCAAATTTTACTTTGCTAAAACTACTCCTGTTTTAATTTTGTATGGTATCATGTTGGGAAAACATTGACCGAAAATTAATTTTCAGAAAATTTTAGGCGGAGGAGGAAGATGCCGAAAACTTCGAAAATTCGCTCTTATAGCCATGCTGCATGACTGTGGTTTTTTATTTCAAATTATCTTTGATCATTGGTAGAACCAATTAATCGTCTTGATCCACGTGCTGACACCTTTTCTAGTGTTATTCTACAAATTGATGGTGATTTCAGACGATTTCCCAGGTTTTTGACTCATAAAAAATCAATTTTGGGTGCTGAACATTTGGTAAAACCTTGATTTTCCACTCTTTGGTCAAAATAGACTTCATATTCGGTCTTCTCGTCCCCAGAAACATGGAAAAAGATTCCTCAAAAGCTCATGTTACTAACATGTTACTAAAACACAAAAAGTACTTACCTATTTTTGTGCACATTTTCACTCATAACATCCCTGGGTATATTCCGATCGGGCTGAAAAGTTTCGGGACACAACTAGGGCCCAAATGTGCGAAAGAACGAATTTTTTAGACCGAAAATGAAGCCGGTACACGTGATACGGCGTACGGCGGACGGACATTGCATTTTTGAATCTACGCACCTTGAAACGGAAAAGAAAAAATTTTGAGGGGGTGAAAATTTTTTGCTGAGCGAATACTTAGGTGTATTATTCACAGAATAATAAACCAAAAAAACATGGAAAACGTTAACTCACAAGCTTATATTCACTAAAACCTCAAGAAAACCTCGAAAACCCCTATTTCTACTCCCATTTCCCCACCATAACACCCCTGGCCTGATGAACCGTCGTGTAATAATATACCGCTGTGTAATAATTTACCGTTGTGTAATAATTTACCGTTATGTAATAATTTACCGTTATGTAATAATTTACCGTTGTGTAATAATTTACCGTTGTGTAATAATTTACCATAATGTAATAAATTACCGTTGTGTAGCAATTTACCGTTGTGTAATAATTTACCCATCAATAATACTTCAAAGTTTGTTCAAAATTCACAAGTACCTACCAACAAAATCCAATAGTCCGTCACTTATCAAATGAAATAATATCGCAGAACAAACAACTCGACTTCATACAGCCATCTTCGATTATAATCAGGAGCTCCCTAGTGATGATACCCGGGCCGGATTTATACCGTTTGATTCACGATCGTGTTGAAGCTTTTTGTTGCACACGAACGGCTGGACGTACAATGCTCCGGGTGGTCTCAAAAAATTGTTTAGCTCAAGAAAAATTTAATATCGTAAAAAAAACCATACCCTTCAATCGAAAGTTTTCGAGATACGGCGTTCTGAAAATGTCAACCCCTTAGAGATGACTGACAGTAACGCCGAGCTTCGAGGACGAACTAGACCCCGAACAGAACCTATAACCCGAATTTCATCAATTTTTTTTTCATGGTAACTAAGAAAAGTGGCCCGTACGGCGGACAGACAGAAATAGTTTTATTGCATTTTCGGATTCTACATACCTTGAAACGTAAACCACCAAATTTTGAGGGTGGGTTAGATTTTTTTTTTTTTCATACTCGATTCCAATGGTTCATTATTGAAAATAATAAACCAAAATGGGTAAGTCCAACTATTTTTACTACCTACCAACAAATTACAAGATCTAAAACTATTAGCAGTTAATTGTGAACCAAAAATCCCGCTTCAACTCACACGATGCCTCAAGTAAACTCCGACTTTCATTTAAACATCATTTTTCAAGGAAAAACTCCAAAAGGATTCGCACTGTGGTGAACAAATCAATAAGTTGCTCAAGTGACTTATACCGACCGCATGTTTCACTCGAAAGGCTTCTTCCGCCTGCCTGAGTCTGTTTCGCGAAGGAAAAAACTTAAACGTAAACAGTTTTACAGCGTCCAATCCCACTTGGCCCCAGAAATTTCCCGTTCTAATATTAGCCAGTCCTGAAGTGGTGGCCACCTCTTAACTCGATTATTTCGTTTCTATTCTTATCTGACCCCGAACAATGAGCAATTTAACGAAAAGCAAATCGAGACTAATATACTTATTGACGTATCCTGCAAATCAAACAACTGATAATTTTTTTATTTTTTATTTCGATGGCTTTATTTACTCAAATCCGTTTCTAACAAGTTAATATTAGTTTCTTCTCAAACATACTGTAGCTAATAGGTTTCGGGAGCAAGCTCTTGAGATTCATTGAATAACAAGGAACAGTAAAAAATAAATTAATAGAGAACGATCATTTCGTATAACATCTACTCGACTAAAATCAATTAATTGATTATGTACCTGATTCAAACATCAGAAAGGTTATTGTCACCACTGTCGCTTTACCAAAAATAAACCTGACTTCAATCATTCTACAAAAAAAAACGCTGCAAAGTCCTTGTCACATGGGTTTATTATTCTTCTGGACAGTAGAGAAATTTTGGTGGTTCATATTTATGTTTTCTTTCATGTGATAATTATTGAAATGGCAATTTTTTATGGTTTCCACCAATTTTGGCCCTCGAAAACACAAATTAGGCTCCTATTTTTTACAAATTATCTTTGATCGTTGATATTGCCTGTAGTGCGTTAGGGTAGGTTGAGCCCGGTTTGGTTATAGTGTCAGACCTACCACCATGCACAGGATCTTTTAGGTTTAAGGAGAGAGATGAGGAGCTGGGAGAGAGAGACTTCGACTAGAGGAGAGCGTAGAATGGTCGGAAAGGCGAAGGAGGCGAGTATTTATAGCCCTCAGGGCTATCTCCCTCCATCCTCCAACTGGTGGAGGATGGTGGGGATCCCCACTAGGTTCCTCGGTTATCCTGCGTCTTCCGTCCCCACTTCTGTGTTTATTGGTGAGATCTTAATTTCACAGGGAGTGGTTATGGGAGGATACCACGACAGTGCCATTTAACTGTATTGATTCACCTGTTGATACTACTTCTAGCGTTATTATAGAACTGTATGGTGAATTCAGACCATTTCCCATGTTTTTGACTCATAAAAAATGAATTTCGGGAGCTTAACCTTTGTTACAACCTCAATTCTTCACTCTTCGGTCAAAATCAGCTAAATATTCGGTTTTCTCGCCCTACAAAACGTGGAAAACGATGCCTCACAAGCTCATGTTAACTAAAACCTCAAACATCCCTCGAAAACACCTGTTTTTACAGCCATTATTCTCCCATAACACCCCTGGGTGTATTCCGATTGGGCTGCCGAGTTTCGGAGCACAAATAGAACCCATATGTGTTCCCAAATGAGGAACCAAGCTGTGTGCGGAAAAACGACGACTTGACCAAAATTTAACGTAAATTTAAGGCTGAAACTTCGTTAGAACCTCAATTTTCCACTCTCTGGTCAAAATCGACTACATATTTGGTCTTCTCGT
Source organism: Leptopterna dolabrata (assembly GCA_954871275.1). Lineage (NCBI taxonomy): Eukaryota > Metazoa > Arthropoda > Insecta > Hemiptera > Miridae > Leptopterna > Leptopterna dolabrata. Next base: position 8,349 of record CATPAC010000193.1, read on the forward strand.
CCCAAAACATGGAAAACGACACCTCAAAAGCTCATGCTACTAAAACACAAAAAGTACCAATTTTTATACCCATTTTCACTCATACGACACCTGGGTATATTCCGATCGGGCTGCAGAATTTCGGGACACAACTAGGGCCCAAATGGAGCATGTGTGCGAAAGAACGAATTTTTTAGACCATGATACGGCGTACGGCGGACGGACATTGCATTTTTGGAATCTACGCACCTTGAAACGTAAAAGAAGATATTTTGAGGGGGTGTTATCAATTTTTTTTGCTGAGCGATTACATAGATGTATTATTCACAGAATAATAAACCAGAGTGCGGTGGGGTTTCATTTTGATATATTAGATGAAGGAGTCACGGGAAAATTCCGACATTGTGGAGCTGAAATTACCGCTAAAACTATCAGATGCTCCTGTGAGCCATCAGGTATGTAGGTACGTACGTAGTAATTTCCCTATGCATTGGTAGGTAATGATTTTGCACGAGTACCAACCAGCCTATTCTCTTCTTTATTGAACCAAACCTATAAAAAACGCGTTTTCGTGATTTTTAGAGCGGGATAATAATTAGGGACTCCGTTTCTGGACTGTGGTTGTAAAACGTTATGTAGGTAGTAGTAATTTTGGTTTATTATTCTCTGAATAACAAACCTTTGTATTCGCTCAGCAAAAAATTTGAGGGGGTGTTATACAAATTTTTGAGGTTTTAGTGAACATAAGCTTGTGAGGTATCGTTTTCCATGTTTTTTAGGGTGAGAAAACCGAATATTTGGTTGATTTTGACCGAAGAGTGAATAATTGAGGTTGTAACGAAGGTTGAGCTCCCGAAATTCATTTTTTATGAGTCAGAAACATGGAAAATTGTCTGAAATCACCATACATTTGTATAATTACACTAGAAGTTGTATGAACAGGTGAATCAAGACAATTAAATGGCACTATCAATGATAGCCTATTGAAAGGAAAAGCCGAGCCTAATGCGTGTTTTGGGGGGCCAAAACTGGTGGAAACCATCAGCAATAGCCATTTCAATCATTGTGCATGAAAGAAACAATAAATGAACAGCCAAAATTTCTGTACTACGTATGTCCAGTAGAATAATAAACCCATGTGACAAGGACTTTGCACCGTTTTTGAATTCATGATTTTGCATTGTATAATACACACACCAGCCTAGTCTCTGAAGCTTTTCTAATATTACATAAATTTAAACATTTTTCGTATTTTCGTTCTAGTCTCCATAGCAGTTTCTGCAACGTGTTAGGTAAGAATGTACCTAAAATATTTTCAAAACGGAAATGTATAATGAGCTATGTGTTTAACTATTCTATTGAATCAAACCTATAAACCCCGTTTTCGTGATTTTTAGAGCGGTATAATTAAGAGGGACTCTGTTGAACTTATGGGAGTGAACTTATGGGAGTCGACTCCTGGAACTGAACGCATCTTACACACCCCTAATTATATTATAAATTACAACAAGCACTCGAAATAACAATATTTACTTTTGGTTGAGGACGATCGGAAGATGGTGATGAACTCAGATCTCACGCAATCAATCGATCGACACGGGTCATACCAATGCACTCGCGCTAATTATTAGGTTTGTTCCATCCGAGCGAGTTCAGTAGAACGTATTAAGGCCGGGACACACATAACCGCACCGTGCCCGTGCCAACACACGGCCGTGTGTTGTCCGTGCTACGGCGAGTAGAAAAACAAGGCATTTTAACGTGTAAGGACACACATCACCGCACCGTGCCAGCACCATCGTGGCGCTCGGAGACCGAGCCGTGCCCGCACCGTCACCGACTAGTTCAGTTTACTTTTTGACGGTGACGGTGCGGGCTCGTGCAACATGGGGGTCGAAAAACTGATAGAAGAAGTGCGGAAATTCCCCGCTCTTTATGATCAGACCGATGAAAAATATCGGAATGCCGAATATAAGGAAAGGGTGTGGAAAATCATTTCCGAGACACTGAAAGTACCAGGTATGTTACATTTTTATATTTTTTAATTTTGTTGTATAGTGCATTGTTGAAGTGTTTGTCAACTGAATTTACACAGAATTTATGCTATTTGGCGGTAAATCTTGGGTGCATTATATTCCCAGTGCAGCCCTCTCTTGCCACTCTACACTTCCAACAGGAGAGTTGAAGAAATCCTGGAGTTTTTCACGAGTTTTTCTTCAAGAGCCAGGGCAATCATCGCCAAATGACTTTTCCGAAATTGAGAAAACATGATCGAGAAACACGCGCTGAGAAGACTTGGAGATTACTGACGGCCGTGGCACGGAGGGGTGTCGGGCAAGTGTGTTCTCCCACCACCGTCACCGACAGTCGTCCGTGTCGCGGGCTCGGCACTGGGAGGACACGGTGCGGGCTCGGTGCGGTTATGTGTGTCCCGGCCTTTATGCGCAGATCGATCCGCGCATAAAACTGTGTTCCTACCGTGTCGGTTCCATGAACCCAAACTTCTACTTTCTACATCGACTGTACCGAACCGTGTTCCTTCCGCGTCAAGTGCAGAACAGTCCCGTACCGAGTGCGACACTTTTCCGCACTCACGGCGATCGAGTTATTTGAAGTGAACCCAAGAGGTAACAGTCTGTAACCTCCCCAAAATTCATTTGTTCTGTTGGTGCGGTGTCGTGACCGCCGTTACCGTGACTTGTGCTCCAATTCAATTCTGAGAGCCAAAGAAGACTGAGAACCAAATTTGCGTTCCTACCGTCGTATTTTCGAACTCGCACTCACTCGCACTCGTATCTGCACCTACCCCCACCCCATTCGGTTCCGTACTGGCGGGTGTCGCACTGATGAACTCGCACTGACGCGGATGGAACAAACCTATCATTGATTGCCAATAAAGTCACGCGGTTTTTGACGGAGCGTACTGAAGCGATTCGAGGAGAAATCACCGAAAACGGCATTTGCAACCTAGGAATTATAGTTCAACTATTAATTATTTTAGACAAACAACACCACCCACCAGACCATCAGTCCTGGGTGTCGAAGTCAAACTGGCCAAATGGAGATCTACGCCCAGGTCACCAAAAAAGTGGTAGATATACCCTCGGCTAAGCACTGGTACTTCTACACACCCGGTTTGCACATTGGCCCTGGACAAGAAAACACGTCAAATAGGTACCTACTATGAGAAGTATTAAATCTGTTAGGACCCATGAATACCGCAGGGTATCATTATAAAATAGTATTAAAAATATTCGAAAATAGAATCATATTTTTAAAAAACGCTGCAAATCCCTGCAGACGGTTTATTATTTTGTATAGAATACCCTTCTGTTACAGATCACAGCTCTCTGTATAGATAACCCGTCTATATAATATTATGTACTATTCTATACATATTATGTACATCGAGACCCTCCGTAGATTAGTACCTAACCCCGTACTCGTTACTAGGTACCCATCTAAATCACAAGTTAAATGTTGCTATAATAATTCTGTCGATGACAAACAGTAACTAAAACGGTAAAAAGAACGGAAATAATGAAGTTCTGAAGGAAAATTGTTGATGTGGAGTGAAATAGATGCCCCTTCTGCGTAGATCACTATTTTCTGTGGTCAGTACTTACCTTGGTGATGAAGTATAATGCACCGTTGTGAAATTACTTGCCCATCAATAATACTTCAACGTTTGTTCAAGTTACAAAAGTACCTGACAAAAAACGCTGCAAATCCCTGCACAACGGTTTATTATTTTGTACAGAATACCCTCCTGTTACAGATCACAGCTCTCTGTATAGCCCTTCTATACAACTATCCCGAATCGAAAGTTTTCGAGATACGGCGTTCTGAAAATTTCAACCCCTATTTTGAACCCCTTAGAGATGACTGACAGTAACGCCGAGCTTCGAGGACCAACTAGACCCCGAACGGAACCTATAACCCGAATTTCATCAATTTTCTTTCATGGTCACTAAGAAAAGTGGCCCGTACGGCGTACGGCGGACAGACAGAAATATTTTTATTGCAGTTTTGGATTCTACATACCTTGAAACGTAAAACATCAAATTTTGAGGGGGGGTAAGAATTTTTTTTCTTGCTCGATTCCAATGGTTCATTATTGAAAAAAATAAACCAAAATCCAATAGATCCATCATTTGTCAAATGAAATAGTATCACAGAACAACAAACTCGACTTCATACAGCCATCCTTGGTTATAATCAGGTGCTCCCTAGTGATGATATCTTGGCCGGATTTATACCGTTTGATTCACGATCGTGTTGACGAAGCTTTTTGGTGCACACAAACGGCTGGTCGTACAATGCTCCGGGTGTTCTCAAAAAATTCTCTAATTCAAGATCAATTTAAAAACGTTAAAAAACCATACCCTACGGCGTTCTGAAAATTTCAACCTTTTTCATTTTTGGATTCTACATGGTACCTTGAAACGGATACCATCAATTGGGGGGGGGGGGGGAGGGGACTATTTTTTTCATGCTCGATTCCAAAGGTTCATTATTGAAAATAATAAACCAAAATATTGGGATGGGTAGACACAAAATTCTGCTTGAGTGGGAGTGGAAGGCCTCACAAGCATTCTTAGGATGGTTGGTGTCATCAGTCCTTGAAGGAAAGTATGTGATTGTAGTGAATATAAATGGCATACTTCCGTGCATTGTTAGGCCCAATTCACACATAACAGGTGACAAGCGGCCGCGCGGTGCAGGCACGTCGTCGCACAGGCGAGTGTGATGTCCACATGAAGGTGGTGAAGAGGTGCAGGTATGGTGGTGAAACGGCGGTAGGCAGTTGTGCTCCAAATGTACCCTTATGCTGACGATGAAAGTAACGAGGACGTCCTCGATCTTGTTGTTTTGGTTTATTATTCTGTGAATAATACACCTATGTATTCGCTCAGCAATAAATTTTTACAACACCCCCTCAAAATTTTTTCTTTTCCGTTTCAAGGTGCGTAGATTCAAAAAATGCAATGTCCGTCCGCCGTATCACGTGTACAGGCTTCATTTTTGGTCTAAAAAATTCGTTCTTTCGCACACATGCTCCATTTGAGCCCTAGTTGTGTCCCGAAACTTTTCAGCCCGATCGGAATATACCCCGGGGTGTTATGAGTGAAAATGTGTGTAAAAATAGGTACTTTTTGCGTTTTAGCAACATGTTAGTAAAATGAGCTTTTGAGGTATCGTTTTTCATGTTTTTGGGGACGAGAAGACCGAATATGAAGTCGATTTTGACCAAAGAGTGGAAAATTGAGGTTGTACCAGATGTTCAGCTCCCAAAATTGATTTTTTATGAGTCAAAAACCTGGGAAATCGTCTGAAATCACCATCAATTTGTAGAATAACACTGGAAAAAGTGTCAACAGGTGGATCAAGACGATTAAATAATGGTACTATCAATGATCAGAGATAATTTATAAAACTAAAATAAAAGGAGCGTACCTAATTCGTGTTTTGGGGGCCAAAATTGGTGGAAACCACCAGAAATATCTATTTAAATTATTTTATATGAATGAAACAATAAATAAACAGCCAACGTTTCTGTAGTTTTGTGTTGTGGTAACATGTTAGTAACATGAGCTTTTGGGGTATCGTTTTCAATGTTTTTATGAGTGAAAAACCTTGGAAAACGTCTGAAATCACCATCAGTTTGTATAATGACACTGGAATAAGTTTCAACAAGTGGATCAAGACGATTAACACTACCAATGATCAAAGGTAGTTAAAAAAAAAAAGAAAAAAAAAGAGCGTACCTAATTTGTGTTTTTTAAGGGCCAAGATCAATGGAAACCACCAGAAATCGGTATTTCGATTACTGCGGACGAAAGGAACAATAAATGAACAGCCAACATTTCTGTAGGTATGTCCAATAGAATAATAAACCCATGTGTCAAGGACTTTGCAGCGTTTTTTAGCTAACATTAACAGCCAGAGAAAGTTCTGGGTTCACCCTTTATGGTTGAAAAACAACAGTAATGGGATTTTCGACTTGATGAGGGAGTTGGGTATGTACCCAGAAAGGTTCCAGAACTTTATAGAATGTCCCACGAATGTTTATAAAGTACTGGCCTTGGAAAAAGACAGACTGACAAAATGGGCTACGAAGTGGAGAGAACCTGTTGGTCCAGAAGAGAGGTTACTGATAACACTGAGGTAAGTACCTATCAAAGAAAAACGGAGTTACTGAAAAAATAGTCTATTTCCACTAATACACGAAAAACGCAAAAAACACTGTTATACCGGTATAACAGTGTTTTTTGCGTTTTTCGTGTATTAGTGGAAATAGACTATTTTTTCAATAACTCCGTTTTTCTTTGAAATGGGTTTCCACGATTTCGTCGCGAGTGATTTAGTTCGTAAGTACCTATGTTATTTGAAACTCATAAATTTCAAGGGGTGCACGAGAAGCGCGCTTCTCCAAACTGACTCGAGCAGTGAGGAAGAGGCGAGTAAGAGGTGAGGAGGTGAGCGCCCGTGCGTCGCCGCCTAAGTGGACATTAAACACACATAGAGAAGGTGCCGAAGTGTCGTACCTCTCACCTCGCCTGCACCGCACCTCCGCGTGTCACCTCTTATGTGTGAATTGGGCCTTATCCTTTGGTAGGTCTACTAAACACACACAAAATCCATCCTCCCTTCCATCGATGATTAGGTCCGCTTCTGGATTCAGTTGAAGTTACAACTGACCTGCTCCATTTGCCAGAAGTGAAGGATAGATTTTGTGTGTGGGTATTAATTAGACCTACCAAGGGATAACAATGCACGGAAGTTTGCCATTTATATTCACTACAATCACATAAGTTCCTTCAAGGACTGATGACACCAACCATCTTAAGAATGCTTTTGAGGCCTTCCACTCCCACTCAAGCAGAATTTTGAGTCTACCCATCCCAATATTTTGGTTCATTATTTTCACTAATGAACCCCCCCCCCCCCCCCCCAATAAAAATTTGAAGGTTTACGTTTCAAGGTATGTAGAATCCGAAAATGCAATAAAGAAATTTCTGCCAGTCCGCGGTACTCCGTACTTCACACTTTTCTTAGTTACCATAAAAAAAATTGATGAAATTGCCAACTTCCCGCGTACAAGTTCATGAAGAAGTTGTCTGTGAAACTTCGGCCACATTTCAAAGAATTATGTACCTTCATTATTTTTTAATTTCTTCATTTTTTTTTCATTTTATTCAGTTGACAACTTCCTCCTTCGTAAAGACTTGACAAGTTACAACTTAAGAAGGTCACAACACCAAATTTTTAACCACACCTCCTCTCAGCAATAGGAGACAGTCCTAAATCTGTTAAAGTGGGAAGGGAAATTTGGGTGCCTGGGGTAAAGATCAACTTCTCAGTAAAACTCGATTTCGAGCGAGCCGGGTGCCCAGGATAACGCTTTTTCTGGCCCTGGTGCCCAAGGTAAGTCCCGGGATGGAAGGAACATCATGTTGGCTGAGGTTAGGGATGAAAATCGATTATAGATTAAATCGAAAAACCGATTATTCAACATCGATTTTCGATTATTTTGAAATCGATTAAACGCGTCGATTAAAATCGACAAATCGATCATTGGACCCCAAAAATCAATTTTCCGTCCTTTTGTTTCCAGCCAGTAGCTTTGTAAAAATTCATCAACAATTACCTACCTCACATAGGTGGACATTTAATAAATTGCAGTTTTATCAAGTCCCATCAGTTTTATTTCATCTGTCTCACCAACTCATCCTACAGCATTCGTCCAGACAGAATACTATGTCAGAATTTGACGAAAACAGCTATTGAGCTCTCGAATAGCTATTGAGTACTTTGCCTCAGTCGCAACTTCTGTTCCAAGTGAGAGGCTTTTCTCAAAGGAAGGTCTCATACTCACTCAATAGAGAAACCACTTGAAGGGCGACATCTTGACCAAATTATTATTTTTGGAGAGTGTGCCTGATCAGTACTTTTTAAAAATTTTTGAATTTTCTATTATAATAATATTATGTGCCTATTTTTGTATTATAGTATAATATAAATTTTTTGTAATTTGCAGTACTTTTAATATTTTGCTAAACTTTTTTATTAAACGTCTTTATTTTTTGTCTCGTATACTTGTACTTACCTAATTGAGTGATTGAACTCAGCTACTTATCTTTTTTACTATTATTATTTGTTATCATTTACAAAAAAGCTACAATCAATTTTTCCGATTTAAGCACTAAAAATACAAATTCCTGTGGATTTTTTAATGTTAAAATTTAAATAATCGATTAATGCTGAAAATCGATGTTTTAGAACCAATTATTCTATTTAATTGATTATGGTTTGTCGATTGTGAAATTGATGTCATAAACTATTATTGGCCTTCGATTTTTCATCCCTAGCTGAGGTGTAGAAATACTGAGCCCTGGCTTTGGGGGGGGGGCCTTGGTAGATGCCCACTTGTTGTTTTACCATTTCATTCTACCTGCCTGCTCAGTGTGTTTTCCTGTTCTTACCTGCTCCCCATTGTCAAAGGAACCCACAAGTTAGCAGGTAAAGGGAACTGGTGGGCCACCTGAGCCTGAATTCTCCTTATACCCAAATCCAGCACTCCAACAATGAAAACTTGGCCAGAGCACTTCCCTTCCTCCACTCACCACCTTCTGACACTTTTGGGCCTTCCAAGAGGCTGACCCCTGGGAGACCATCTCCAAGGAAGTTACACCTACCTGCCTCACAGCTCAAGCAAGGCTCCTTTATGTATCAGTTGCAACCTGTAAAGTACTTTTCACATGGGTTTATTATTCTACTGGACATACCTACAGAAATGTTGGCTGTTCATTTATTGTTTCATTCATGTGCAATTATTTAAATACCTAATTTTGATAGTTTCCTCCAATTTTGGCCCTCAAAAACTCGAGTTTTACCAAATTATCTTTGAGCATTTCATAGTGCCATTTAACTGTCTTGATTCACCTGTTGATGCTACTTCTAGGGTTATTATACTAATTTATGGTGATTTCAGACAATTTCCCAGGTTTTTGACCCATAAAAATGAATTATGGGAGCTGAAACTTCCTCAGGACCTCATTTCTTCAATCTTCGGTCAAAATCAACTTCATCTTTTTTGGTCTCTTCCTTGGAGATTGGAGAAATGAGGTCCTAAGGAAGTTTCAGCACCCATAATTCATTTTTATGGGTCGAAAACCTGGGAAATTGTCTGAAATCACCATAAATTAGTATAATAACCCTAGAAGTAGCATCAACAGGTGAATCAAGACAGTTAAATTGCACTATGAAATGCCCAAAGATAATTTGTCAAAAATAGGATCCTAACTCGAGTTTTTGAGGGGCAAAATTGGTGGAAACGATCAAAATAGCTATTTCAATTATTTTACATGAAAGAAGCAGAATAATAAACCCATCAGTAGAAATAAACCCATCAGTAGAATAATAAACCCATGTGACAAGGACTGCATCGTTTTTAAGGATAAGGAGACCAAAAAATATGAAGTTGATTTTGACAAAAGATTGAAGAAGTGAGGTCCTAAGGAAGTTTCAGCACCCATAATTCATTTTTATGGGTTGAAAACCTGGGAAATTGTCTGAAATCACCATAAATTAGTATAATAACACTAGAAGTAGCATCAACAGGTGAATCAAGACAGTTAAATGGCACTGTGAAATGCCCAAAGATAATTTGTCAAAAATAGGATCCTAAATCGAGTTTTTGGGGGCCAAAATTGGTGGAAACGATAAAAAATAGCTATTTCAATTATTTTACATGAAAGAAGCAGAATAATAAACCCATCAGTAGAAATAAACCCATCAGTAGAATAATAAACCCATGTGACAAGGACTGCATCGTTTTTAAGGATAAGGAGACCAAAAAATATGAAGTTGATTTTGACAAAAGATTGAAGAAGTGAGGTCCTAAGGAAGTTTCAGCACCCATAATTCATTTTTATGGGTCGAAAACCTGGGAAATTGTCTGAAATCACCATAAATTAGTATAATAACACTAGAAGTAGCATCAACAGGTGAATCAAGACAGTTGAATTGCACTATGAAATGCCCAAAGATAATTTGTCAAAAATAGGATCCTAACTCGAGTTTTTGGGGGCCAAAATTGGTAGAAACGATAAAAAATAGCTATTTCAATTATTTTACATGAAAGAAGCAGAATAATAAACCCATCAGTAGAATAATAAACCCATGTGACAAGGACTGCATCGTTTTTAAGGATAAGGAGACCAAAAAATATGAAGTTGATTTTGACAAAAGATTGAAGAAGTGAGGTCCTAAGGAAGTTTCAGCACCCATAATTCATTTTTATGGGTCGAAAACCTGGGAAATTGTCTGAAATCACCATACATTTGTATAATAACCCTGGAAGTAGCATCAACAGGTGAATCAAGACAGTTAAATTGCACTATGAAATGCCCAAAGATAATTTGTCAAAAATAGAATCCTAACTCGAGTTTTTGAGGGCTAAATTGGTGGAAACGATAAAAAATAGCTATTTCAATTATTTTACATGAAAGAAGCAATAAATTAACAGCAACGTACGTATGTCCAGTAGAATAATGTTATGAATCAGGTGTTAGAAAATGTTTGGGGGTTGTTAGCGAGGAAAATTCGTGGGCAAGACTGGTTTTGGGTGCGTGTAAAAAAACGCTGCAAATCCCTGCACAACGGTTTATTATTTTGTATAGAATACCCTTCTGTTACAGATCACAGCTCTATGTATAGATAACCCGTCTATATAATATGATATGTACTATTCTATTATATGCATATTATGTAGATCGCAGACACTCCGTAGGTTAGTACCTAACCCCGTACTCGTTACTAGGTACCTACCTAAATCACGAGTTAAATGTTGCTAAAATAATTCTGCCGATGACAAACAGTACCTAACAAAAAGAAACACACATAATGAAGTTCTGAAAAGAAATTGTTGATGAGGAGTGAAAAATGTTGCAAAAGTACCTACCAACAAACTCCAGCCCCTTCTACGTAGATGGTATAATTTACCGTTCTGTAATAATTTACCGTTGAGTAATGATTTACCGTAGTAATAATTTACCCATCAATAATACTTCAACGTTTGTTCAAGTTTCACTACCTACCAACAAACTCCAATAGAGCCATCATTTTTCAAATTAAATAATATCACAGAACAACCAACTCGACTTCATACTCCGCCAATATAATCAGGTGATCCCTACCAATGATTGGCCGTATTCACAAATTCCTATTGTGGGCGCGTCTCTGGTTACGAGATTTGGTTTGAATTGTATACAATTTCATTCACACTGGAGTCGAAAATGCCTGTCGGTGCAAACTTCGGGGCCTTACTGTGAACGAACGGCTGGACGTACGATGCTCCGGATGGTCTTAAAAAACTCGCAAGTTCAAGAACTATTTAAAACCGTAAAAATATTTACGTAAAAAAATGGTATAGGCGTTTTGAAAATTGCAACCCCTATTTTGAACCCCTTAGAGATGACTGACAGTAACGTCGAGCTTCGAGGACCAACTAGACGCCGAACGGAACCTATAACCCGAATTTCATCAATTTTTTTTCATGGTAACTAAGAAAAGTGGCCCGTACGGCGTACGGCGTACGGCGGACAGACAGAAATATTTTTATTGCAGTTTTGGATTCTACATATCTTGAAACGTAAACCATCAAATTTTGAGGGGGGGTAAGAATTTTTTTTTTCATGCTCGATTCCAATGGTTCATTATTGAAAATAATAAACCAAAACTGTAAGTTCAGTGACTATTTTTCTAGGACTATTTCTGTTTCCGAATAAATCTGTGTTATTCGTCCGACGTCCATTCTTAACAATTGGTGTCAGAAGTGTCTTGTCGCGGGACCCTCTGCCGGAATGGGCGACCACGATTCTGTCGCTGCCCGTGTTCGTCAACGCGCAGGGGCAAGGGATGGACAGGACCCTGGGGAGAGAAGGGATGAAGATGGCATGGGAGGCCAGCCACCCATTGAACAAACAACTGCTGTAGAATCAGAAAATCAGGACTCAAATCTATCGGCGACGCAATCACATCAAGGAACGCTTGTAGCATTGGAGATGGTAACGCAGCAGCTGGCAATGCTAACGGGGGCATTCCAGCAGTTCTTGAATCAACAGACAGTAACGGTAAATGCGGAGACTCACTCGTCTCTACACCCCGAAAGCGGGTACGTCTTTCCGCGAGGGGAACAAGTTCTGAGCAACAGGGAATTAGCCAAACCATCAACGTTTGATGGCTCCACTCCATGGGATGACTACTGGGTGCAATTTCAGGTAATTGCAGAGGCAAATGGATGGAGCGTAGTTACTGCAGCAGTCAAACTGATGGCAGCCCTCCGTGGGGTTGCCCTGGCAGCCGTGTGCAACATCCCTACTGGCTCACGAAACTTGACTACAATGGTGGACTGCCTGAATCAACGTTTTGGTGCGCAGGGCCAGGCGTGTCTATTCTTCGCCCGTCTGCGGCAGAGAGTGCAAGGGCCTCGAGAGGATGTTGCCTCTTTCGCAGCAGATGTCGAAAGTTTGGCTCGTCGTGCAGTATCTGGGGAGGAGGCAAGAGAAACTATTGCCATGGAGCAGTTTTTGAACGGGTTGAGACACCAACGCGTTCGGGAAATGGTCATTGGCAGCGACCCATCAACATTGAGGGCTGCGGTGACTCGGGCACTCCAAATAGAAGCTGGATTAGCGCCTACTTTAATGAATCTTCGAGCAGTGGATGGACCCCAGGCCTCCGACAGGAACATGGTTGAGCAACAGGCAGCACAAAAGGGCCTTGGAGAACATGAGGATGATGCTTATATACGCAGGATTGTGAAGGAATGCCTTAATAGGGAACAAAAAGGGTCTTGGGAAGATAGTAGGCGTTCCAAAACGCGAGGCAGAATGTTGGAAATGTGGCCGACGTGGACATTTCCGTAGGGAATGTAAAGAATTGGAGAAGACGGAAAACTGAACACCACCAGCCTACAGGCCCAGAGGCTGGGTGGTGAACCAGGGTCTTCAAAAATCCAGGAGACTGGGCCTATTTTTCCTACCTTTCGAACATCCATTATAATGGAGGGGTGTGTGGACAGGCTGCCATGCCGAATGATCTTAGATACAGGTGCTACCACCACTATTGTCAACCCATCCGTTGTGGGAGAGAACAAAATTCAGAACAAAGGCAGGGTGAATGGTAATCTGTGTACCATAAGTGGGGAAACGATAACTGTGCAGGGTTGGGTGAATGTCCAGTTGGATTTGGGTGATGAGAGACCTAGACAGCATGAGTGCGTTGTAGCGGACATCCAAGAACATTGTGTGATTGGCATGGACTTTTTACAGTCATACCACTGTGTAATAGATGTGGGAAACCAAATTTTGCATGTAGGGAACTCGCGAATCAACTTTGGTCCTGGAGGAGGTGTAAGAACTCCCCCAGCCACATATAAAACTGACAGAATGTTACCGGAGCATCTGAGGGAATTGTATGCTCGGTCTATAGACACCATCAAGGGGCAGGAAGGACAGCAGGCGTTCTGTAGCCTGCTTTGCCAAAATGCAGATGTGTTTGCTTCCAGCAAGAAAGAACTGGGAGAGTGTACTTTGGGTAAGCACTCTATTGATGTGCAGGGCCACCCTCCCATCAAGCAGCAACCTAGGAGGGTCAGCCCAGCCCAGCAGGAGACTGTCACAAGTTTGGTCAAGGAAATGCTTGAGGCAAAGGTAATTGAGGAATCTGCCAGCCCATGGGCAAGTCCAGTCGTCATGGTTAAGAAAAAGGATGGCACTTGGCGATTTTCTATTGATTACCGCAAGTTGTCTGTCACAGTCAAGGACTCACATCCACTCCCACATATCGATGAGACTCTCAGGTCGCTAGAGGGGAGTCAATGGTTCACAACGCTGGACCTCCAGAGTGGCTATTGGCAGATACCGTTAGATCCTGAGGCCAAGGAAAAAACGGCGTTTTGCACCCGGTATGGCCTCTGGCAATTCCGAGTAATGCCCTTTGGGCTTTGCAACGCTCCAAGTACATTTCAGAGATTGATGCGACAGCTTTTGCAACCCCTGTTGAACCGAGGTGTCTTAGAAGTCTACCTAGACGATATTTTGGTGCACACGTCAACTTTTGAGGAGCATCTGAAATGCCTGACTGAAGTCTTTGCATTGTTACGAAGAGGGGGGTTGAAGCTCAATGTCAAAAAGTGCGAGTTTTTGAGGCAAAGAGCTACATACCTGGGCCACTTGATCACAAGGGAGGGTATTTGCACCGACCCCAAGAAGATTCAGGCAATTGTGGAGTGGCCACGCCCTACCACGACGAAGGAGTTGCGCTCGTTCATTGGTCTTTGCTCCTATTACAGAGTTTTTGTTCCAAGTCTTGCAAGTGTGATGAAGCCGTTGTACCAGGCCATAAATGAGTCCACCCAAGGGGTCAAATGGACAGAGTCCGGTGAAAAGGCTTTTGAGGAAATGAAGCGTCTGCTTCAGCAGGCCCCCGTTTTGGGTCATGTGCTGCCTGGTTGTCCATTCATCATAGACGCCGATGCGAGTGATGTGGCAGTTGGTGCAGTCCTGTCCCAGCTGCAAGAAGGCAAGGAACGGGTCATAGCTTATTACAGTCGATGCCTGTCCCGCCCTGAACGTAATTACTGCGTGACGCGAAAGGAGCTGTTGAGTGTAGTGGCATCAGTAAAGGCTTTCGCACCTTACGGTTTGGACAATGGAAAAGACCTAGTAGTTCGTACTGATCATTCTTCATTGAAGTGGTTGACAAATTTCAAGGCGGTGGATGGGCAGTTGGCAAGGTGGCTCGAGCAACTCGCACCATATAACCTGGACATCCAATATAGAAAGGGAGCCCTACACGGGAATGCAGATGCCCTGTCCAGACGGCCATGCGAGAGAACAAGGTGCAAGTACTGCGAGAAACGGGAGCAGCAGGCACGTGTAGAGGAGGTTTATGGTGTTGCAATAAATCGAGAGGAGTCAATGCGGTCACTGGAGCAGGAACAGGCGGCAGATCCGGACCTCCTCATTGTCCGTAATTGGGTTGACAAGCGACAACGACCAGAGTGGGCTGAAGTATCAATGCTCAGTGCTGATATCAAGGCCTACTGGGCTATGTTTGATTCCTTGATACTGCAGCATGGGTGTTTATATCGGTGTTGGGAGAGTAGCAATGGACGAGAGACGAACTTGCAAGTTGTGGTACCAGGGAAATTGAGAAAAGAAATATTTGATAAAGTCCACACACCGGTTCACTTTGGCAAGAAACGAACAGGCTCCCAGCTACGTAAGCGGTTTTACTGGATTGGAATCCATAGGGATGTGAGAGATTGGTGTCGCCAATGTACTACTTGCGGAAAACGAAGAGGAGGGCAACGATCTGGTAAGGCACCGTTGCAACTGTGTGGAAGTGGTGTACCTTTTCAGCGGATCGCGATAGACGTTTTTGGACCCCTACCGACGACAGAACGTGGGAATCGGTTTGTGTTAACCATGGTGGATTTCTTCACTAAATGGCCAGAGGCCATACTGATCCCGGATCAACGGGCCGAGACCGTAGCCTCCGCTATGATTGAACATGTCATTTCTCGTTTTGGGATCCCGGGGGAAGTCCATTCAGACCGAGGCACTAATTTTGAATCGGAGCTGTTCCGGTGTCTAATGGACCAGCTTGGCATTCGGAAGACAAGAAGTACTCCCCTTCATCCACAAAGCGAAGGACAAGTGGAGAGACTGCATAGAACTCTATATGACTGGTTGGCAAAAATGATACAGGAACACCAGGGGGATTGGGATTTGCAGCTGCCCATTGCCCTGTTGGCTTATAGAGCATCAGAGCACGCATCTACAGGGTATTCGCCAGCTTTCCTAGTCTATGGAAGGGAATTAATGTTGCCAGCTCATCTACTTTTTGGGAAGCCTCCCAACAATGAGCGCCTGCCACAGTATGTCGCCGACCTTCGGGAAAGAATCTCCGAAGCCCATGTCAAGTCCAGGGATCGACTGTTCATACGCGCTGAAGACATGAAACGGAGGTATGACGTCGGTTCAAGGCGACCACGGTTCCAGGAGGGAGATCGCGTCTGGCTCCATAATCCCCGGAGGATCAAAGGACGGAACCCCAAGCTGCAATGTCCGTGGGAGGGCCCTTATGAGGTAGTAAAGCGCCTGAACGATGTCGTTTTCCGAATACGGAGTCTGAAGGGGCGACTGAAGGTCGTCCATGCTGACAGGCTCACCATGTACTGTGGCCCTTAAAAGAAGAGGTGGTGAAAGTGTTATGAATCAGGTGTTAGAAAATGTTTGGGGGTTGTTAGCGAGGAAAATTCGTGGGCAAGACTGGTTTTGGGTGCGTGTAAAAAAAACTGTAAGTTCGGTGACTATTTTTCTAGGACTATTTCTGTTTCCGAATAAATCTGTGTTATTCGTCCGACGTCCATTCTTAACAATAATAAACCCATGTGACAAGGACTTTGCAGCGTTTCTAAGGACGAGAAGACCAAAAAATATGAAGTTGATTTTGACCAAAGATTGGAGAAATGAGGTCCTAAGGAAGTTTCAAAATTCTGTGAATTATACACCTATGTAATGGCACAGCGAAAAATTTTTATAACGCCCCTTCAAAAAATTTTCTTTTACATTTCAAGGTGCGCAGATTCCAAAAATGCAATGTCCGTCCTCCATATCACGCGTATCTACACTAATTTAGGCCTAAAAACTTCGCTCTTTCGCACACATGCTCCATTTTGGCCCTAGTTGTGTCCCGAAACTTTGCAGCCCGATCGGAATATACCCAGGGGTGTTATGGGTGAAAATGGGTACAAAAATAGGTATTTTTTGTGTTTGATTAGCATGAGCTTTTGAGGTACCGTTTTCCATGTTTTGTAGGACGACAAGAGCGAACCTGAAGTCGATTTTGACCAAAGAGTGGAAAATTGAGATTTATTGAAGTTTCAGCCTTAAATTTACGTTAAATTTCGGTCTGAAATAGCCGTTCTTCCGCACACAGTTTGTGTCCCCATCTGGGAACACATTTGGGTCCTAGTTGTGCTCCGAAACTCGGCATCCCGATCGGAATACTACACCCAGGGGCGTTATGGGTGTGAAAATAGGGGTTTTCGGTGGTTTTTTTTTGAGGTTTTGGTGAACACGAACTAATGATGTATCATTTTCCATGTTTTTTTTTTAGGGCGAGAAGACCGAATATTAGGTTGATTTTGACCAAAGAGTGAAGAATTGAGGTTTTAACGAAGGTTAAGCTCCCGAAATTCAATATTATGAATCAAAAACCTGGGAAATGGTCTGAAATCACCATAAATTTTGTATATTAACAACAGAAGTAGTATCAACAGGTGGCTCAAGACATAATTTGAGGGAAAAAAAGGAGCGTACCTAATTCGTGTTTTGGGGGCCAAAATTGGTGGAAACAATCAGAAATATCTATTTTAATTATTTTATATGAATGAAACAATAAATGAACAGCCAGCATTTCTGCAGGTGTGTCCAATAGAATAATAAACCCAAGTGACAAGGACTTTGCAGCGTTTTGGAATCTACGCACCTTGAAAAGTAAAAGAAAAAATTTTGAGGGGGTGCTATATAAATTTTTGGTGGGCGAATACATACCTAGGTTTACTATTCACAGAATAATAAATAATAAAAAAATTCCTTGGGTGTGAAACGTATGTGACCCGCTCAAGGCGTTTGTGGTCGTTTGCACAACAGCTAGGAACTGTGAGTTCTTTTGTAGATTCAACTGTTCATTTACGAATCTCACATTCGACAAAGTTCAATAAATAACTAAAACCAGTGATGAGTCAGGAGGCTGTCACAGGTGTAACAGCTCCTAATGCATGAGCATGCAGAACTGTTACTCAGGAACGGTGCCACCCGTCCCCACGACAGGAAGGAGAACGAACAATCCGTTTCCTGCCTTCTACAAGGTAAGATCACACCTCCCTCATTTTTATTAATATCACTCGATTTTTAAACCATTTCATCCTTTTAACGATTCTGCGGTTGCCCGATAGGTCACCCCTTGAAATTGTCATCCGAGAAATATATAAATCTACACAAAATAAATACACCTTTAGCTTACAACTAATTTATTAAGTAACCAGTAAGTTTATTAATTACCTGATGATGCTCAGAAGTTGAGTGAAAAGCTTTGTGTACTTAATAAATTAGTGGTAAGCTAAATGTGTATTTATTTTGTGTTTATCCCACATTACAAGATGGCTTACCACATAAGGGATATAATGAAATTCGATGGATTGATATAAATCGACCCCCTCGGGTAAATTTAGCTTCCCCTTAATTTTCGCCCCTTAAGCAATCTTTTTGGAGCTTTATTCCTTAATTATTCAATTAAAAGGTATCTAGTCACAACAGAATCGTTGTCTACTTAATATCTCCCCTTCTCCTATAATAGCACCTAATTTAAAAGAAATTATTTTATTAGTGCAATTTAGGGGAGTGTCCCAATCCGAGCAGAGTTCGAGGTAAAAATAATATTACCCACTCTGTTACTGTTAATATTACCCATGTGAGCCTGGAAATAACTGGAAAATATATACAGCTGAAACGAGCTCTCCGGATGTAATCTCATGCAGCGGCACTGAGCTGCACGATTTGGCTCGCAAAAAAGAAAACAGAACAGCGTATCACAAGTGGTGAGAAGGAGGATCAGGGGTATCCAAACAAGATAAGAGAGCTGATCGAAATAGCCCCACTTTGTCATACTCCCCTGTCAAAAGGGTCCCCTTCACTCAATATATTCCGCGGCTACCCCTTTGAACGACATTTCACCTTCCCCTGACGACGGTATGAACTTTTTACGGGCCAAAATTGGCACGCCAGGCTCTTCAGGAATTGACGAGTGACCTTTGCACCCCGTCGTATTCAAGAAAAACACTAGGTACTTAACAGAATTAATAGCGCTAAAAATGATTTTTGATATTATGAGATAACTGAGTGAGGTGCCACTACATTACACTACAAAATACACATTTGCGCTAGCTGGGTGCCATTATCAGAAAGTTTGCTATGGTAGTGGCACCTCACTCAGTTATCTCCTAATATCAAAAATCATTTTTAGCGCTATTAATTCTGTTACAAACTTTCTGATAATGGCACCCAGCCAGCGCAAATCTGCATTTTGCGCGCCTATAAAACCACCCTGCAGAAGGTGTCCAGTGCCTTTGCTGCTCGCCACGAGATGATTGCGTTACTCGAAATGATCAGACTCAAGTTAAAACTCATTTAAACTCAATTTTAAACAGTGAACTCAGTTTAAACTCAAGTTAAAGTTCATCTGCAACTGTTTACTACTTCCCGAATAACCTTTTGGTTTATTATTCTGTGAATAATACGCCTATGTATTCGCTCAACAAAAATATTTTATAACACCCCCTCAAAATTTTTGGTTTATTATTTTCAATAATGAACCTTAGGAATCGAACATGAAAAAAAAAATTTTTACACCCCCCCCCCCCCCCCCCCACAAACTTTTATGGTTTACGTTTCAAAGTATGCAGAATCCGAAAATGCAATAAAAAACGCTGCAAATTATTACACAAAGGTTTATGTTTATTATTCACCTGTATAGATGCCCCTTCTGCGCAGATCACTGGTTTCTGTGGCTCCCCCCCCAGGAAAGCCCTAAATCGAGTACTGGAGCCGGCCCCGGAATTAGAGTTTCCTACAAATTCGCGGGATTCAATAATCCAATCATTAATTATTTTGCAGTTATTCATGAAGCATAAGGTAAATAATAAACCGTTGCGTAATAATTTACCTGCACAGATGCCCCTTCTACGTAGATACTATAATGAACCGTTGTGTAATAATTTACCGTTGTGTAATAATTTGCCCATAAATAATACTTCAACGCTTGTTCATGTTTCAAAAGTACCTATCAACAAAATCCAATAGCTCCATCAGTTATCAAATAAAATAATATCGCAGAACAACCAACTCGACTTCATACTCCGTGATTATTTAATCAGGTGCTCCCTAGCAATGATGATCTCGGGCCAATCCCCGATTGTTACCGCGTCCCTAGTGATGATATTTGGGCTAAGTGTATGCAATTTCATTCGCCCTCCTGTTGAAAAAGCCTGTCGGTGCAAACTTGGGGGCCTTACTGTGAACGAATGGCTGGACGTACTTCCGGGTGGTCTTAAAAAATTCCTAAATTCGATAACTATTTAGAACCGTAAAAAAATTCGAGATAACGGCGTCCTGGAGATTTCAACCCTTAGGGATGACTGACAGAAACCCCGAGCTTCGAGGACCAACTAGACCCCAAATGGGACCTATAAATCAAATTTCGTCAATTTTGGTTCATGGTAACTAAGGAAAGTGCGAAGCACGGCATTCAGCGTACGGCGGACAGACAGAAAATTTTTATTGCATTTCAGATTCTACAAACCTTGAAACTTAAACCATAAAATTTTGAGGGGGGGTTAAAAAATTTTTTTTTCATGCTCGATTCCAAAGGTTCATTATTGAAATATTAATAAACCAAAAATTTCTGTCGGTTCGCCGTACGCCGTAGTTTGCACTTTTCTTTGTTACCATGAACAAAAATGTACGAAATTTGATTTATAGGTCCCAGTTGGGGTTTAGTTGGTCCTCGAAGGTTACTGTCAGTCATCCCTAAGGGGTGAAAAATAGGGGTTGACAATTTCAGGACGCCGTTATCTCGAATCTTTTTATGTTTTCAAATAGTTCTCGAACTTACGAGTTTTTTGAGACCACCCGGAGCATTGTACGTCCAGCCGTTCGTTCACAGTACGGCCCCCAAGTTTGCACCGACAGGCTTCTTCAACAGGGTGAATGAAATTGTATACCTACAGTTAGCCCGGATATCATCACTAGGGAGCACCTGATTATAATCAAGGATGGCTGTATGAAGTCGAGTTGGTTGTTCTGCGATATTTCATTTGAAAACTGACGGCTCTATTGGATTTTTTGATAGGTACTTTTGAAACTTGAACGAACATTGAAGTATTATTGACGGGCAAATTATTACACAATGGTAAATTATGACACAGAACGGTAAATTATTACACAACGGTTCATTATATCATCTACGCGGAAGGGGCTGGATTTTGTTGATAGGTACTTTTGCAATATGAACAACTGCTGAAGTATTATGACGCAGCGTTTTTTTAAATTGCATTTTCGGATTCTACATACCTTGAAACGGAAACCATCAAATTTTGAGAGGGGGTTAAAATTTTGTTTCCATGCTCGTTTCCAAAGGTTCATTATTGAAAATAATAAACCAAAAATTTTGGTAGGTTGTTATAACTTTCTTTTTGTATTATTCGCAGAATAATAAACCGAAAGTTCGTAATCCCGAAATCCCCCCCCCCCCCTCCCATGACAACTTTAATCAATTTCAAATATTACTCAAGGGCCAGCCTATGGAATTAGTGATGACGAGTGGAAGTCAAAAAAAACCACAGTCATGCAGCATGGCTATAAGAGCGAATTTTCGAAGTTTTCGGCATCTTCCTCCTCCGCCTAAAATTTTCTGAAAATTAATTTTCGGCCAATGTTTTCCCAACTTGATACCATACAAAATTAAAACAGGAGTAGTTTTACGCAAAGTAATATTTGGGGTGGAAGGAGGGGGAGGGGGAAATCAAAAATGTTTTGAATACCAGAAGAGTAGGTATTGGGTACGTAACAAATTTTTTGTTCCATTTTTTGCCGAGTAACACCTCGGTTTGTAGATTTTCCAACGCTGAACACGATGGTGAAGTCAGAATTGCGATATCCCATTCCGTTATCAGATTAGAGCAGACGAACCAGGAAGAACATCTCAAGAAATAACCACGTTCCTTCATCTTCAAAGTGCTCCAGTTTGAGAATGGAATGAGATATCGCAATTCTGATTTCACCATCGTGTTCAGCGTACAAAAACCTTTAAAATGAGGTGTCAGACTTTTTCATTTTGGGAATTTATGGGTAATTTTCCCCCCCTAAAACTCCCCAAAACTCCCCCTTAGGGTGACCCGATTCTGCCCATCTTCGAACTTAGCCTGTCGATTGCCAAGACAGATTTTTCGTGCAAATTTGAACTTTTTATCTCAATTCTTTCGAGAGTTATCGTCTGGAATGACACATACATATATAAATATATATATATAAATATATAAATATATATAAATATAAATATATATATACATATAATTTTTTGTGTCTTTCGGCAGGGAATTCAGGATGGTCTGAAACGGATTTTGGTATACAAATCTTTCGGAAATTCGAGTTTTAAAAATTTTGGACCGAGAACAATAGCTTCCTTTTCTTCGAAAATTCGCTAATACCTTGACAGTGAATCGCTACCTCTAAAAGAGCGGCTAGTCGCTCCGTTACTGCACTGTGAGCCAAAATAAATTCCGCAGATGACAACAGACTTGAGAGAATATGTAAATTCGGAAGCGTTCCACTCTCGTAAAAGCAATTTCTGTTCCACACCTCGGGGCACTACAGACCTCTAACCAAACGTTATGGGTCTAATTTGTCGAGGCAAATACAGCCAAGGTGAGTTATTGCTCCGACTACGCAAACAAACGAGAAATAGAAAACATTAAACTAGAGATAGACAGATTGATAATATTTTTATTGTAGACATCTTGGTGATCGTTACAAGAGATCATTCGAAATATGCACATAATTTATAGAGAATGGTTAAAAGTGTGCCTCATGAGGAAGACTAAAAAGAATAAATAAAAATAATGGTACAAGTATGTTATAGCCCCGCCAATATCGATTGTATCGATTATCTCAAATACATCGATCCTTGTGGTATCGATGACGTGTATCAGACAAGACGGTGGGTGTACAAGAAGTTTAGTTCCCATTCCGCCGCTCGCATTGTCAAGCGATCTGGATGCTCGCTAGCGCTCGCATCTCAAAAAAGATAAACAATCCCAGAAACTATCCCGTGAATGAGCAGGTTGTTTGGGACTTCTGAATAGATGGTACAAGTATGTTATAGTCACTCTTATTTTTTGGTGTCCTTACAATGGTCTTCCCGTATTCATTTTGAAAGTTGATATCGGCTCCCGGGATGTAGGCATCGGGACGCCATATTGAGCCGTCATCGATACCACAAGGATCGATGTATTTGAGATAATCGATACAATCGATATTGGCGGGGCTATAACATACTTGTACCAAAATAATACTTCCATATATGCAGGGGATCCCCAAAAACGCCCCCCCACCACCACCAATCCACAAATTGTTATTTATAGAGTTAAAAAACAAATTTTTTTTAATCAACATGTTTTTTGTGAGGATCTCAAAAAAAAACAATATTGCGCATTTCGCAATTGCGCAACCATGCGCAACAAACACTAACTTCGTTTTTTCAAATGGAAACCCCATTTTTTTATTGCAGATTCGAATTCTACGCAAAATTTCATGAAAATTGGACCCCTCAACCGATTTTTTGATTGCGCGCAACCCGTTCAGCGAGCTCGAAAAGATGAGCAACTCCACGGTAGTGCCAAAAAGCGGATGTACGAAGTACCCAAGTGTGGCACATGATATTGTAGATATAGGTTTTAGTGAACATGAGCTTGAGAGGTATCTTTTTCCATGTTTTTTAGGGCGAGAAGACCGAATATGAAGTTGATTTTACCGAAGAGTGAAGAATTGAGGGTGTAAGATGTGTGTAAGGGTGTAGGGTGTAAGAGGGTGTTAGGCTTCCGAAATTAATTTTTTTATGAATCAAAAACATGGGACATTGTCTGAAATCACCATACATTTGTATAATAACACTAGAAGTGGTATCAACAGGTGAATCAAGACGATTAAATGGTAGTCACTGATCAAAAATAATCTGTAAAAAAAAATCCGAGCCTAATTCGTGTTTTAGGGCCAAAATTGGTGGAAACCATCAAAAATAGCCATTTCAATAATTGCGCATGAAAGAAACAATAAATGAACAGCCAAAATTTCTGTTGGTAAGTCCAGCAGAATAATAAACCCATGTGACAAGGATTTTGCAGCGGTTTTTGTCCGTCATATTCCAAACCATTCGTCATCTTACCCCGAAGTTGGGGCAAGAAGACGATAATGAATTGTTTTTTGTGTGGAAAAAACCTGTTTTCACCCATCTGAATGAGGAATTAGAGACTGGAAAAATTAGATTATTCTAGGAAGGATTGGAAGAAGTTCACCTACAAATTTCAGCTCTTCAATCACTGAGGCCAGGAAAAATTGCAGAAGCTTAGCTTCGTCCTCTTACCCCACCTTCCCATACTTGGTCCTAAATTGTTGTTACTTCCGAAACAAAATGGAATTTCAAGTCAGTTTACGCATCTGCAAAGTGTTTATTAGGAATTGGCCAACGCTCCACATTTCCGGACAACAAACTCAACGTTTATTCAACACCATTCAACTCCTACAAACGCGTAAGCTGTTGTTTCGATCAAAACGGTTCGGGCAGTATTTCGATTTTTCGCAATTACAATGACGTTGATTGCTGCGCTTCAGATAACAGTTATCTCAGAGATAAAAAAGCCTCCAGAAACACTTGCGACCCAACAGGCATTCGAGTCTATTCGTTTATTATCTGCCAACATACTTACATTTATGTCTTCATTGACTGATGGTTTCAAGTGACGATTTTCAATAACTGTGCACGAATTATTAGTAATTAGGGATTTTGGAAGGTGGCAATCGACGTATTTCATCAGGTTTGACGCGATGGTGACAACAAAAAACGCTGCAAAGTCCTTGTCACATGGGTTTATTATTCTATTGGACGTAACTACAGAAATATTGGCTGTTCATTTTGTTCCTTCCATGTGCAGGAATTGAAATAGCGATTATTGATTTTGCTTCCGAGTCTGCGAAGCAGCGGAAGCCTTGTGTTCACTTTCGTGAGCCAAAAAATTTTTGTCTTCAGAAATCAAAATTTCCACTTGCATTTTGCGTTTCAAAGCCTACTGAACAAATTTGGTTCCGTGTCTGTCGGTCTGTGAGTCTGTCCGCATTTCCTTGTTACAGCCATAACTTCCACGATTTTGAATTGATTCAGCTCAAATTTTGAGGGAGGGTGCGGATAAGGCCTCTTCAGGTCCCATACAAATTTCAACATGATTGATCCAGCGGTACGCCCTGCGCATGCGCTAACGTTAAATTCAACAAACACGCATAACTTACACAATTTTGATTCAATTTCGCTCAAATTTTCAAGGGTTGTTTGGACAAGGCCTAGTGAGTTCCAGTATGAATTTCAGCATGATCGGACCCTCGGTGCGCTCTGCGCATGCGCTGGCGTGAAATAGATTCAATTTCCTTGTTACAGCCGTAGTAACCAAAGATTTCACCCAATTTCAATGTAATTCTCAGGGATTAAGCGGGTAGGGCCCATTGAGGTCCCATATAAATGTCAACATGATAGAGCCAGCGGTTCGCCCTGCGCATGCGCTCTGTCTGTCTGTCTGTCCTTCTATGCACGGCCAAACGGCTCGACGGATATCGACCAAATTTGGCACGAATATCCAGTAGGCTCCCAAGTTGTGCAACGTCGCATTTTCAATTCCCTGACCATAGCGGAACTATGGTCGACCATGGTCAACTCCTGAATGGCTCGATGGATATCGACCAAATTTGGCACGAATATCCAGTAGGCTCCCAAGTTGTGCAACGTCGCATTTTTAATTCCCTCACCATAGCGGAACTATGGTCGACCATGGTCAACTCCTGAATGGCTCGACGGATATCGACCAAATTTGGCACGAATATCCAGTAGGCTCCCAAGTTGAGCAACGTCGGAATTTTTCGGTCCCCTTCACCATAGCGGAACTATGGTCGACCATGGTCAACTCCTGAATGGCTGGACGGATATCGACCAAATTTGGCACGAATATCCAGTAGGCTCCCAAGTTGTGCAACGTCGCATTTTTAATTCCCTGACCATAGCGGAACTATGGTCGACCATGGTCAACTTCGTTAATTGAAATGGTAACCCCTATTTTTTATCGCGTATTCGTAATCTACGTGAAATTCTATCTACGATCGACCCTTCGGACTACCCCCGCGGTCGACCATAGCGCATCCATGGGCCCCTCCATGGTCGAATCCCGAACTGCTCAACGGATATCGACCAAATTTGGCACGAATGTCCAGTAGGCTCCCAAGTTGTGCAACGTCGCATTTTTAATTCCCTGACCATAGCGGAACTATGGTCGACCATGGTCAACTCCTGAATGGCTTGACAGATATCGACCAAATTTGGCACGAGTATCCAGTAGGCTCCCAAGTTGTGCAACGTCGCATTTTTAATTCCCTGACCATAGCGGACCTATGGTCGACCATGGTCAACTTCGTTAATTGAAATGGTAATCCCTATTTTTTATCGCGTATTCGTAATCTACGTGAAACTCTATCTACGATCGACCCTTCGGACTACCCCCGCGGTCGACCATAGCGCATCCATGGGCCCCTCCATGGTCGAATCCCAAATTGCTCAACGGATATCGACCAAATTTGGCACGAATGTCCAGTAGGCTCCCAAGTTGTGCAACGTCTCATTTTTAATTCTCTGACCATAGCGGAACTATGGTCGACCATGGTCAACTTCGTTAATTGAAATGGTAACCCCTATTTTTTATTGCGTATTCGTAATCTACGTGAAATTCTATCTACGAACGACCCTTCGGACTACCCCCGCGGTCGACCTTAGCGCATCCATGGGCCCCTCCATGGTCGAATCCCGAATTGCTCAACGGATATCGACCAAATTTGGCAGCAATATCCGGTAGCCTCCCAAGTTGAACGTAGGCGCATTTTTAATTGCCAGACCATAGCGGAAATATGGTCGACCATGGTCAACTCCTGAATGGCTTGACGGATTTTGATAAAATTGGGCACAAATACCCGGTAGGGTATGGGATTTTTCCGTCGTTTGTTGGTTCCACGATACTGCGTACAGCGAATCTCGGATAGCGAGCGAAGCGAGCGGTCAGGCTAGTTATGTATAATGGACGTAATGTATTATGGAAGTCATGTTATGTATAATATGTATATTTCATGTAATGTTATGTAATGTTATTTTATGTAATGTAATGTTATGTTATGTAATGTAATGTTATGTAATATGTATATTTAACGTTATGTAATGTAATGTAATGTAATGTAATGTAATGTAATGTTATGTTATTTTGCTTCCGAGTCTGTTCTATTTTATAATGGGTCACTCTGATTGTGACGAGGAAGCTCCTGTGCCATCACCTTGGCAGTGTATTTTTTTTTTTTTTTTTTTTTTTTACCAAATTAAGTTTCTTTGAACACTGATAGAGCCATTTAATTGTCTTGAATCACCTGTTAATACTACTTCTCGTTTGATTATTATACTGTAGCCTCACTACAGAATATCTCTCAATTTCTAAATTCCGTTCGAACCGGTGTCGCAGGTGACAAATTCCGTTTGAGAATCGTTGGGCAAAATGTTGCGTTGTCTTGTGCGTTACCGAAATAACGTTGTTCTCAATTTTTTACTAATAAATTTCCAACGGTTATATTTCGAACAAGGAGTCAGATTTATCGACTGTTTGTAGTCACCGCCTACAATACGAATTTATGGTGAGGATTTCGACTCATAAAAAATGAACTTTGGGAGCTTAACCTTCGTTACAACCTCAGTTCTTTACTCTTTTGTCAAAATCAACTTCATATTCGGTCTTCTCGACCTCAAAAACATAGAAAACGATACATCACAAGCTCATGTTCGCTAAAATATTTTAAAAAACCCTCGAAAACCCCAATTTTTACACCATTTTTCCTGGGTGTATTCCGATCGGGCTGCCGAGCTTCGGAGCACAACTAGGACACAAATTTGTTCCCAAATGGGGACACAAACTGTGTGCAGAAGAAAGACGATTTTAGACCAAAATTTAACGTATAAATTAAGGCTGAAACTTCGTTAGAACCTCAATTTTCCACCCTTTGGTCAAAATCGCCTCCATATTCGGTCTCCTCGTCCTAAAAAACATGGAAAACGATACTTCACAAACTCATGTTACTAAAACACCAACAAAAAATTTTTTTTAACCCATAACACCCCTGGGTATATTCCGATCTGCAAAGTTTCGGGACACAACTGGGCCCAAATGGAGCATGTGTGCGAAAGAAAGAATTTTTTAGACCGAAATTGAAGTAGATCAACATGATACGGCGGATGAACATCACATTTTGAATCTACGCACCTTGAAAAGTAAACGAAAAAAATTTGAAAGGTTGTTATAAGATATCTTTGCTGAGCGAATACAGGTGAATTATTCACGAATGATAAACGAAAAAATGCTGCGAAGACCTTGTCAGATCGGTTTATTATTCTAATGGACATACCAAAAAATTGTGGGCTGTTCATTATTTTAGCGAATTTTCGAAGAAAAGGAAGCTATTGTTCTCGGTCCAAAATTTTTAAAACTCGAATTTCCGAAAGATTTTTATACCAAAATCCGTTTCAGACCATCCTGAATTCACTGCCGAAAGACACCAGAAAGTATATGTATATATATATATATTTATATATATATTTATATAATATATATTTATATATTTATATAAGTTATATCAGCAATAATGCTGATATTTACCTTTCCCGCTGATTCAGCATTCCGACCCCATAAATACAACCCACTGGCAGCTCTCGCGTCAGTCTCGTCTTTACCGTCACACAGAACGTTACTCTGCCCGTTTTCTTACCGATCCATGTGTTTAATCGTGTAATAAAAGTTCAAGTGGTTTTTTAAAAACTTATTTCTTCAAGCTCCCAACATAACTGGCGCAGTCGGAGTAGGACACTCTCGGTTCCGCGAATGAACATCGTGGAATTCTTTCTTTTCAAGAATTCAGAGAGTGAACGTACGCGAGTGCATATCGCGTGAGGATTACGTCTGTGTGAAGACTACATCAACATCTACGGAAGACGAGACTCCTAAGAGACGATGTTGGACTCCCTGTGCGGACTGCTGTAAGTAGTGAAAGTGAATATTTTACTGCAAGATTACACCGCCCCACATCTCTCTTAGTACTAGATTTAGAAGCCCCACCTTGGCTTGCCAGTAATTAAGAAGAAACTGCAACATAATTAAATTGATAAAAGAAACGTAATTCCAAGAAACTAGCAAATAAGAGTTGACCAGATACCTCGCGTTGTGTCCTGCACCTCCCTGGCAACTCATTTTAGAGAATCTTAAGAACTAGCAAGTAACTGTTGACCAGATACCTCGTGTTGTGTCCTGCACCTCCCTGGCAACTCATTTTAGAGAATCTTAAGAACTAGCAAGTAACTGTTGACCAGATACCTCGTGTTGTGTCCTGCACCTCCCTGGCAACTCATTTTAGAGAATCTTAAGAAACTTAGCAAGTAAGAGTTGACCAGATACCCTGCGTTGTGTCCTGCACCTCCCTGGCGACTCACATTAAGAAACAATTTAAGCAAAGTATTAAATCTATTGGACACCCTGTGTTGCCGCATCTCTTGCGCCTCCCCATAGATTTTCCACTAAGACAACACAATTCCCAAAACTACAACAACCAAACACCCTAGCTTCTGGGATTGGAAGCACTTGCACAAAATGCATCGTTTGAACGTCAGCGATATTCCCCTACCCGCCAGTAACCCCAATGCGGCTGAACTGGTACATCGAGCCCTACACCCTATCCGCGAAAACGACGACAGTAGCGACCTCCAAGGAAATTCCGGCGTAACCGCTTCAGGGAATTCCGGCGTAACCGCTTCAGGAAATTCCGGCGTAACCCTCGACCCCCCTCATAATTCAAGAGCACCCCCGGAGTATAGAAGAGAATACGACAACTTGATCCCGCACTTCAACGGCGAACCCCTCATACTTGCGAAATTCATCAAACAATGTGACAAAATTTATTTAAGATTTCATGATAACCAAAACCCCGATAATTTCCAGAACGACATAATCTTAGGCGCATTCACCTCCAAAATAGGCCAAAGAATTGCCGATCAAATTTATGTAAATTCAATAGAATCGTATCCAGAGTTAAGAAAAGCTTTACTACACACTTATAGCGATAAAAGAGACACTTACACCTTAACTATTGAACTAACAAAAATGAGACAGACCCAACAAGAGGACTGTTTTGCCTTCCACGACAGGATTAGCCAAGTCCTAAATTCGCAAGTAGCGTACATCCAAATGAATATGGGAGACGCTGGTCATTACTTGATTCCGTACATGCAGAATTTGGCATTACGAGTTTTCTTACACGGAATCGCAGAACCTCTCGGTTCCCTCTTAAGAACCAAGTCACCTGCCGACCTGGGGTCAGCATTATCAATGTTGTGTAACGACTTCAACTTGAGAGCTGGCGGCAAAGTTGCCACTCAGCAACAGATACGCCCCGCCGTTATCGGCCAGAGAGCTCAGGTTACAACACAACAAGGCGCTCCTAGACCGAACAATCAAAACTTTTATAGGCCTCCTCTTCAATATCAACCGAGACCTTTTTACCAGAACAATTACAGCCAGAATCCAGCAAGATTCCCTTCCGGAAACCCCCAAATTAAATACCAACAACCTCCCCAGCCGAATATGCAGAGATCAAATTTCCCGAAACCCCAAAATTCCTGGAACCAAGTAAAATCGGGATCGAACCAGACCAAAGGCCCAACTCCCATGTCAATTTCAACGAGAAATACTAATTTCAACTTGATAGACTCAGAGCAAATAACAACCCCAACCCCAAACATCGATCGTTACGACTCCGAACCCCCCTTGGAACCCCAGAACGCCCAATATTTTGATCAGAGTATGGTAGACGATTTTCCTGGTTATCAGGTGGAACATCCACCCGATTACGAGCAAATGAATGCCCAGTTCGACAGCTTGGCGATTGAACAGGCTAATGATTTTTTAGGGACACCGAGCCTCCCCGAATCATCGAACTCATGAACCTCACCCAAAAATCCCTCCCTTACATTGTTATGCCCAACCTAAACCTAAAAATTCTCATAGACACTGGGAGTTCTCGAAGTTTCGTGAACCCCAAAATCGCCTATCAACATTTCCCCCTTAAATTACAACGAGATTCAGGAGTAGTACGTACCGCCCATGGTACCTCTGAAATTTGCAAACGAACCATAATACCGTGTGGTAACCTTTTCAAAATTCCCAATTTAAACCTTCCTTTTAGTTTATTTCAGTTCCATGACCGATTTGATATGCTACTGGGAATGGACAATTTGACATTGATCAAAGCTAAGGTGGACTTCGATAAGAATGTTTTGAAAACCCCAAATTATGCGTTAGAACTATTGTTTGCCGACCAAAAACCGAAATCAGACCCCATAGATGAATCCTTCCTAATTGAAGCCAGAACGATCCGCCAAATCAAGGTCAAAATAGGGAACCTAGGAAATGGAGAAATAATTATCCCTCAAACCACCATCAATAACATCGAAATTCCCCGTTGTCTTACTAATGTGGTCAATTATCACGCTTACGTTCATGCAATGAATCCCACTGAACAACCTATCACGTTCACCCAAACACATCCAATATCAGGGGAACCCATCATAGATAACCTTTTCCTAGATGACGATCAAAATTACCCGACACCCACTCTGTCAAAACCCAGAACGGAAACTCAGCTAGACCTAGGGAAATTGCGTTTAGATCACCTAAATCAGGAAGAAAAACGAGAGATCACAAAACTAGTAAAGGAATATTCAGACTTGTTCCAGACGGATGACCAACCCTTGACCTTTACCAACCAAATTAAACATCACATACGAACTTCGGACGAAATACCGATATACGCAAAACCCTACAGATACCCTAACATTTACAAGGACGAAGTGAAAAAACAAGTCGCAATCATGTTAGACCAAAAAATCATCCGACCCTCCAATTCACCATACAACGCCCCACTTTGGATAGTCCCTAAGAAGATGGATGCGTCCGGTCAACCTAAATTTCGACTCGTTATAGACTATAGGAAACTTAACGAACGAACAATTTCAGACAAATTTCCCTTGCCAAACATAACGGACTTATTAGACAAGCTAGGGAGATGCCAATATTTCTCGACACTGGACTTAGCCTCCGGCTTCCATCAGATTGAACTAGACGAACCCTCGATCCAGAAAACGGCTTTTTCTACGGACACCGGTCACTACGAATTTCTTAGGATGCCATTCGGATTAAAAAACGCTCCTCCCACCTTCCAGCGTTTAATGAACTACGTTTTGATGGGGTTACAAAATGAAATATGTTTAGTGTACTTGGACGATATTTTAATATACAGCGTAAGCCTACAAGAACACTGTGACAGACTTAGACACGTTTTTAAAAGACTTAGGTCATCCAACCTCAAAATCCAGTTGGATAAAACAGAATTCCTTAGGAAAGAAATAGGTTTCCTCGGACACCTAATCACCCCCGAAGGTGTCCGCCCAAACCCGCTCAAAATTGAGGCCATCACAAAGTTCCCACTCCCGAAAACCCGAAAGGAGATCAAGCAATTCCTAGGCTTACTCGGGTATTACCGGAAATTTATTAACAATTTTGCAAAAATAACCAAACCCCTGACGGCTTGCCTGAAGAAATCCAACTCAGTGAACTATAACGATCAAGAATACCTAGACTGTTTCGAGTACTGTAAGACCTTACTGACAAATTCCCCCATTTTGCAGTACCCTGATTTTGCAAAGGAATTTAACGTCACATGCGACGCTAGCGATGTAGCATTGGGAGCGGTACTTAGCCAAATCAATAATGGCTCTGACCTCCCTATCGCTTACGCGAGCAGGACACTAAATGACTCGGAACGAAGACTGTCGACTATAGAAAAAGAGCTCCTAGCAATTCTTTTTGCCCTAAAGACTTTCCGACCCTACATCTACGGACGGAGATTTACACTGTACACGGATCATCGTCCGCTACAGTGGATCTTCAGCCTAAAGGATTGCTCGTCCAAGTTATTCCGGTGGAGACTCAAGCTGAGTGATTACGATTTCGTTATAAAATATAAGCCCGGGGCTACTAACCACGTGGCAGACGCCCTGTCCAGAATCGAGTTAAACCACAACGAAATTGATCCCCTCCCCTCCACTAGCTTCCAACCTCCTACACCAGCTTCACTGGACATAGACCGACTGTTAGAAACCATTGACGACGAAAACCCCTTACAAATCTTGGACAACCCAGATTTAACCCGACTTATGAACGAACTAGAACGCGACGTTGACGACCAATCCCTCAGAGCCAACAACCCAGACTCCGAAACCGCGGCGACCGTCCATTCAAACGCCGAAGGCAACACGGTATTAACAATACCGATCAGAGAAGGGTCAGTAAACCATGGCCTGAATCAAATTATCGTAAAGGAAACCACAAATACCCCCAAACCAGTCAAAATCACAAAACCATTCCAAACCAAAACCCGTATGACCGTCGAATTATCAAAATCTGAGTTCGCCAAGGACGTTGTAGATTTCGTAAAAGAGTTTGTACGACCTAACGTCAACTACTCCATCTACTTCAAAAACGACGATGACGGTAACTTATACCAAAAATTCACAAAGACCATGATGACTGTTTTTAAGGAATCCGACATCCACTTGACAAAGTACACGGACTTCGTCCAAGACGTAGAAAACGACGATGAGATCGAAGACCTCATATCAAACTACCACATAGGCAAAACAAACCACCGCGGGATAACAGAAACTTACAAAAAACTTAAAAGGACCTATTTTTGGCCAAACCAACTCAAAACGATACAGAATTTCATCAACCGCTGTGAGCCCTGTATGGTAACTAAATATGACCGCAACCCGATCAAACCGACATTCAACATCACCCCCACTGCCTACAAACCTTTCGAAACTATACATATCGACAAACTGACACTGGATGGCAGTAAGTTTCTCACTATTATCGACGCGTTCACAAAGTACGCTCAAGCTTATCACTTAGTATCAAACAACAGCCTAGACGTGGTGAAAAACTTACTGACGTACTTTTCCCACCACGGAATTCCCAAAAAAATAATATCCGACAACGCGGCTGAATTCGACTCGTCATTGCTAAAAGAACTTTTATCGCTCCATAAGATAGAAATCCATTTCATCTGTAGCCAAAACCCCAATAGTAACGGCCTATTAGAGAGATTTCATTCAACCTTGATTGAACACATTCGCCTACTTAACAACCGTCAAGAGTTCTCAACTGACTCGTTGGTGACTAAAGTTAAATACGCCCTGTTGGCTTATAACAACTCCCTTCATTCCACGACTGATTTAACCCCCTTTGAAGTTCTCTACGGCCACGTGAGCCAAGATACCCTCCTTAAACTAGACACAGAAAAAATCATGGCCAACGACTACCTAGCCAAACACAAGGAGAAGATGGCCGTAATATACTCGCAGTTGCATAACCGCTGCTCCCAGACTAAAGAGAAAATCATTTCCGACAGGAATAAAGCTAGGGAAGAAATTCCAGACATCCCCACCACCATTTTCGTCAAAAACAAACAGAAAATGAGGAAAACAAAAAACCCCTACAATAAGGAGCAGCTTAAGGAACTTGACCCCACCAGAAAAACCGCCAACATAGTCCCGCGACATCATAACACCCGCGAAAAGATACACGTGTCAAACGTCAAAAGGCCCCGAAAAATCGACACCCCCGAGCAATCTGTGACCACTGACTCTGACGACGATACTTGGCCAACGGGTTGGCCAAGAAAATAACTCTAACGTACAACAAAGAACAGTTAAAGGACATAGACCCGAAAAAGAAAACCATTTCTAGTAACGATCATGAAAACTGGCCGGTAAGACGGCCTCGAAAGAAAAAAATCATTCCCATTGTTCTCCCTTCACTTGCAGGCTCCTGTCGTTATCAACCACTCTATGCGCAGAAGTCCGAAATCTCGATCATAGTGGAGGCATCATTCCGATAAACTTAGGACCGGCCAAACTGGAGGAAACCGAGTACACACTGACTCACTACTACGGACTGGCGACGCTATACTCAGAGGTCTACAGGTACTTTTCCAAGGAGTACTTCCTTGGAAAACCTCCCCTTTTGGTACGGTTTTCGTCTCGGGGAGGGAGGAGTTATATCAGCAATAATGCTGATATTTACCTTTCCCGCTGATTCAGCATTCCGACCCCATAAATACAACCCACTGGCAGCTCTCGCGTCAGTCTCGTCTTTACCGTCACACAGAACGTTACTCTGCCCGTTTTCTTACCGATCCATGTGTTTAATCGTGTAATAAAAGTTCAAGTGGTTTTTTAAAAACTTATTTCTTCAAGCTCCCAACATAACTTATATGTATGTGTCATTCCAGACGATAACTCTCGAAAGAATTGAGATAAAAAGTTCAAATTTGCACGAAAAATCTGTCTTGACAATCGACAGGCCAAGTTCGAAGATGGGCAGAATCGGGTCACCCTAAGGGGGAGTTTTGGAGAGTTTTAGGGGGGGGGAAATTACCCATAAATTCCCAAAATGAAAACGTCTGACAAGTGACACCTCATTTTAAAGGTTTTTGTACGCTGAACACGATGGTGAAATCAGAATTGCGATATCTCATTCCATTCTCAAATTGGAGCACTTTGAAGATGAAGGAACGTGGTTATTTCTTGAGATGTTCTTCCTGGTTCGTCTGCTCTAATCTGATAACGGAATGGGATATCGCAATTCTGACTTCACCATCGTGTTCAGCGTTGGAAAATCTACAAACCGAGGTGTTACTCGGCAAAAAATGGAACAAAAAATAAATTTGTTACGTACCTATCCAAAACCTACTCTTCTGGTATTCAAAACATTTTTGATTTCCCCCTCCCCCTCCTTCCACCCCAAATTTTACTTTGCGTAAAACTACTCCTGTTTTAATTTTGTATGGTATCAAGTTGGGAAAACATTGGCCGAAAATTAATTTTCAGAAAATTTTAGGAGGAGGAAGATGCCGAAAACGTCGAAAATTCGCTCTTATAGCCATGCTGCATGACTGTGGTTTTAGCGAATTTTCAAAGAAAATGAAGCTATTGCAATGGCTTCGAAATTTAAATAATATAAATTTTTGGAAATTTTCTTCATAGAAATCCGTTTCAGACCATTCTAAAACGATTCCTGAAATTTAACACTTTTAGCGAATTTTCAAAGAAAATGAAGCTATTGCAATGGCTTCGAAATTTAAATAATATAAATTTTTGGAAATTTTCTTCATAGAAATCCGTTTCAGACCATTCTAAAACGATTCCTGAAATTTAACACTTTTTTATATGTATATATATATATATTTATTTATATATGTGTCACTCCAGACGATAACTCTCGATAGAATTGAGATAAACAGCTCAAATTTGCACAAAAAATCTATCTTGGCAATCGAAAGGCTAAGTTCGAAGATGGGCGAAATTGGCCTACTCTAAGGAGGGTTTTGGCGCATTTAAAGTGCGCAAAAATTACCCAAAAATCCCCAAAATGTTATTTTCCAACAAGTGACCCCTCATTTTAAAGGTTTTTGCACGCTGAACACGATGGTGGAATCGGATTTTAGATATCTTGATCCGTTCTCAAATTAGAGCATTTAAAGTGCGCAGAAATTACCTAAAAATCCCCAAAATGTTATTTTCTAACAAGTGACCCCTCATTTTAAAGGTTTTTGCACGCTGAACACGATGGTGGAATCGGATTTTAGATATCTTGATCCGTTCTCAAATTAGAGCATTTAAAGTGCGCAAAAATTACCCAAAAATCCCCAAAATGTTATTTTCCAACAAGTGACCCCTCATTTTAAAGGTTTTTGCACGCTGAACACGATGGTGGAATCGGATTTTAGATATCTTGATCCGTTCTCAAATTAGAGCATTTAAAGTGCGCAAAAATTACCCAAAAATCCCCAAAATGTTATTTTCTAACAAGTGACCCCTCATTTTAAAGGTTTTTGCACGCTGAACACGATAGTGAAATCGGATTTTAGATATCTAAATCCGTTCTTAAATTAGAGCATTTAAAGTGCGCAAAAATTACCCAAAACTAGGATAATCTTTAAACTCTTACCCCCACCCCCTTAGAGTGGTCAGATTGAAAAATGTGAGAAGTATTAATTGAAGACGAGAGTTCGAAGCAAAAAAGGGGGAGGCAAACGATTAGTACAACTCCTTGAATTTACCCACAGCGATCAAATAAATAAGCACTTAGTACAATTACGTAATAAACAAACGGTAGAATCAGGATGGACAAAACGTACAAATTAAAATAAATACGAAGAGAATATACATAGAAAACCAAATTTTAGACCGAAGTTTTCCTTTATTCAAAACCATAGCCATTAATTCGAATATTTCTTTGAAAATTCGCTCATTAAGTCATGCTGCATGACTGATTTTTTTTTTTCCTTTCAGGCGCAATAACTGAAATACCTATTTTTGATGGTTTCCATGAATTTGGGCCCCCAGAAACACGAATTAGGCTACTATTTTTTTTACAGATTATGTCTGATCATTGATAGTGCCCTTTAACTGTCTTGATTCACCTGCTGACACTACTTCTAGTGTAACTATACAGATTTATAGTGATTTCAGACAATTTCGCAGGTTTTTGAAAAATGAATTTTGGGCTTCAGGTTTGATATGAAAGAATACCTTTAGTTTTTCACATATATTATGATTTAATTGAAACCAAAGCTTTTCGCCTTACTTTAAGGCATCCTCAGGGAACAGGGAGTTGTTCCCTGAGGATGCCTTAAAGTAAGGCGAAAAGCTTTGGTTTCAATTAAATCATATGTGAAAAACTAAAGGTATGTATTATTTCATATCAAACCTGCAGTATGAGTGTTTTTCACAAAAAATCTGGGGAAACCCTAAAAGTGTTGATGAATTTTGGGATTCGTTACAACCACAATTGTTCGGTCTTTAGTCAAAATCAACTTCATATTCGGTCTTCTCGACCTCAAAAACATGGAAAACGATACCTCACAAGCTCATGTTCGCTAAAATTTTTGAAAAACCCCTCGAAAACCCCCATTAATACACCAATTTTCCTCCCATAACACCCCTGGGTGTATTACGATCGGCCTGCTGAGCTTTGGAGCACAACCAGGACCCAAAAGTT
The DNA here is from genome assembly GCA_954871275.1 of Leptopterna dolabrata. Classification (NCBI taxonomy): domain Eukaryota; kingdom Metazoa; phylum Arthropoda; class Insecta; order Hemiptera; family Miridae; genus Leptopterna; species Leptopterna dolabrata. The sequence continues at coordinate 46,474 of CATPAC010000193.1, forward strand.
TGACCAAATGAGGACCCAGTCTGCTTAAAGAAGAACGACGATTTCAGACCAAAAGAAAAAATTTTGAGGGGGTGTAAATAAGAATTTTCTGCTGAGGGAATTATGTGTATTATTCACGGAATAATAAACCAAAAATGGGATGGTGTAATGCACAATGGTACACACATGCACTAAAATACGAAACATACCAAGATAGAACTCACAGTGGAGGTCGGCTGGTACAATATTATGATGATAGACTCTTGTGGAGACATGTACAGCGCAGATGGATACAGATGAGCCCGGCGCGAGTTTACCGAAGTGACTGAAGGTTTTGGTTTCAGGTAGAAAACGGTGGCAGTGCAATGGGTGTACAGGAAGGGGATTCACAGAAAAACAAATGAGGCAAATACGAAGGAGCGGTTCGAGCTGCACGTGGAGCCACTGAAACCTCACGAAGACAGCACCTGATTGGAGGATTTCCTTGACGTCACGAGGGCAGCTGCTCTTGGTGTGCAGCTCCCCTCTGCTTATCAGGAACTAACCTGTTCCACTGCTGTTTCCAAGCCACTCAGGTCAGAAGAAACAAAACAAGTGGTTTCTGGGGATTCAAAGAACAGACTGCCCCTAGTAAAACCTACCTACCTGCCCCTGTCGCCACTGAGTAGGGTTGCCAGATTCTCTTGGTCCACATAATATTACTAGCATGACCGCTCGCTTCGCTCGCTATCCGAGATTCGCTGTACGCAGTATCGTACTTAATTCCGACGTTGCACAACTTGGGAGCCTACTGGATATTGGTGCCAAATTTGGTCGATATCCGTCGAGCCATTCAGGAGTTGACCATGGTCGACCATATTTCCGCTATGGTGAAGGGGACCGAAAAATTCCGACGTTGCCCAACTTGGGAGCCTACTGGATATTCGTGCCAAATTTGGTCGATATCCGTCGAGCCATTCAGGAGTTGACCATGGTCGACCATAGTTCCGCTATGGTGAGGGAATTAAAAATGAGACGTTGCACAACTTGGGAGCCTACTGGATATTCGCGCCAAATTTGGTCGATATCCGTCCAGCCATTCAGGAGTTGACCATGGTCGACCATAGTTCCGCTATGGTGAAGGGGACCGAAAAATTCCGACGTTGCCCAACTTGGGAGCCTACTGGATATTCGTGCCGAATTTGGTCGATATCCGTCGAGCCATTCAGGAGTTGACCATGGAGGGGCCCATGGATGCGCTATGGTCGACCGCGGGGGTAGTCCGAAGGGTCGATCGTAGATAGAATTTCACGTAGATTACGAATACGCGATAAAAAATAGGGGTTACCATTTCAATTAACGAAGTTGACCATGGTCGACCATAGTTCCGCTATGGTCAGGGAATTAAAAATGCGACGTTGCACAACTTGGGAGCCTACTGGATATTCGTGCCAAATTTGGTCGATATCCGTCAAGCCATTCAGGAGTTGACCATGGTCGACCATAGTTCCGCTATGGTCAGGGAATTAAAAATGCGACGTTGCACAACTTGGGAGCCTACCGGATATTCGTGCCAAATTTGGTCGATATCCGTCGAGCCGTTTGGCCGTGCATAGAAAGACAGACACACAGACCCACAGACAGACTCACAGAGATCCGTTTTTATAATATAGTAGGGATATTCCAGCCCAAACCCAAAAAAAAAACGCTGCAAATTATTACACAAAGGTTCATAATTCACCCTTCTGCAGAAGGCCCGGGAATAAAGTTTCACACAAATGCGTGCGATTCAATAATTCAATCACTAATTATTTGTAGTAGTTATTCATGAAGCATAATGCGAAAAGTAAATCGTGTGTAATAATTTACCCATCAATAATACTTTAACGTTTGTTCGAGTTTCAAAAGTACCTACCAACAAAATCCAGCACCTTCTAGGTAGATGAAACATTAGGTAATAATTTACCGCTGTGCAATAATTTGCCCATCAATATTACTTCAACGGTTGTTCAAGTTGCAAAAGTACGTACCAAAAAATCCAAAAGAGCCATCATTTTTCAAATGAAATAATATCGAAGAACAACCAACTCGACTTCATACAGCCATCGGTGATTATAATCAGGTGCTCCCTAGTGATGATATCCGGGCCAGATTTATACCGTTTGATTCACGATCGTGTTGACGAAGCTTTTTGGTGCAAACGAACGGCTGGTCGTACAAAAATTCTTTAATTCAAGACCAATTTAAAAACGTTAAGAAAACGCTGCAAATTCCTTGTCACATGGGTTTATTATTCTACTGGACATACCTACATTTATTGTTTCTTTCATGTGCAATTACTGAAATGGTTATTTTTGATAATTTTGGCTCCCAAAAACACGAATTAGGCTTGGACTTTTTTTCTAACAGATTATTATTTATCATTGATAGTGCAATTTGTCTTCATTCACCTGTTGATACAACTTCTAGTGTTATTATACAAATGTATGGTGATTTCAGACAATTTCCCATGTTTTTGACTGATAAAAAATAATTTTGGGAGCTGAACCTTTGGTAGAACCTCAATTTTCCACTCTTTGGTCAAAATCAACTTCATATTCGGTCTTCTCGCCCTAAAAAATCATGGAAAACGACACCTCAAAAGCTCATGCTACTAACATGTTACTAAAACACAAAGAGTACCTATTTTTAATCAAATTTTCACTCATAACACCCCTGGGTATATTCCGATCGGGCTGAAAAGTTTCGGGACACAACTAGGGCCCAAATTATGGATCATGTGTGCGAAAGAACGAGTTTTTTAGAGTTTATTGCATTTTCGGATTCTACATACCTTGAAACGTAAATCATCAAATTTTGAGGGGGGTTAAATTTTTTTTTTTTTTTCATGCTCGATTCCAACGGTTCATTATTGAAAATAATAAACCAAAAAATTCTGAGGGGATGTTATGCAAATTTTTTGCTGAGCGAATACATAGGTGTATTATTCGCAGAATAAAAAACCAAAAGACTCTTTCGGGAAAATACGAGACTGGCTTAGGTTTTAGATTTAGAGCCCACTGGTCTGTTCTTTGATCAAAATGCCTACCTACAGTCGATCCGTGCTTGTTATCCCTAGGAAAACCCAATCGATTTCCCTCTTGAGGCTTCTTATCCTCATCTTAAATCAGGTTTTCCGCCGCCCGCATTCACCGCTGTTGTCTCGGCCAGCCTTCCTATTTTACCGGGTGCTCCTGTGAGGGGCTGGATCTGCAAATTATTGACCGGATTTTTTCGAAATGGAGCGTAAGCACTGCCGCGGTTCTACATCAAACCTATGAAATTCAAATGAAGACGGGTAAAATCATCACCAGCGGTTGACTCCATCTGGTTTGGAGCCATATAAGATGTGAAAACACATTCTTTCTGTTCGGAGCTCTTTAAAGTTTAAACCTACGAATATTGCTGTGAATATACAGGGTGCCCCAGTTCCTCATGTAGAAACTCAGGAAATCGATTCTACTCTTCATTTGGAACAAAAAATACTCAGTAGAAATTTTTCGGGAAGTCCTTCGTTTTAAAGATATCCGACAATTTGCGTTTTTCAAACTTTTCATTACCTTACCACATAAAAACGCTAATAAATTCGAAAATATTGAGACTACAACAAATCCAATTACACCGCTTGAAAGAACGTTAAATTACCTGTAAGATTCCTCTGTTTTCAATTTTCAGACTTACTTAAAATGTTGGCCAGTATCAGTTGGAACATTTGAAAATTTCAAAATTTAAAATTGTGAAAAAGATTGTACCTTCTACTGAGGTTACAAAAAATACCTAACAACTTGTCAAATTTCGCGAAAACTTCTTCACCTAACAGGCTTTACAAGTATTGTACTGCTGCAGTTACAGTATCCATACACGAGCAGCATATGTCGGTACTCCCGATTTGAAAAATAAAGCGGCATAACAACTACCTTTCCACGAGACACATTGAACTGGTGGAAGAAAAGCGTTCTGTTGCAGTTTGATAAGATTGTTAACCGAGGTTCATAATTTATTATTAAGAAACTTGTGCAAGCAAAATGACGTTCTAGTGACACCTCCCTGTCCATTCTCGTTGAATGTTGGAACTTATCATTCTTTGTTGTTTGAACTTCGATATGTCCCCTTTGTAGTCAAATTGGTCACCTCGAAAAGGCTTCCACCAAATTTGACTCGGGCAGTGTCCCCCTGTTGACTCGGGCGGTTGAAGGGGAGAGAGCAGGGCCCTTCTGCGCCTCACCTCCGCGCAGTGGAGGGGAGCCCCATATATACCCCCGCTACCCGCCGCCATGACACTGTGCCCTGAGCCCTTACCTGAGACGGAGCACCTGCGATATTCATTGAAGCTGAGTGTAGTTGTTTGAGTTAGAATGTGTAGTGAAGTAGTGTAGAGTATTATTTTAAATTCCCTTTGACTGACTCCTGTGACGAAGAGACGACGTGAACTGGAACTTGGAAACGGCTTTCGATTTGGAGAATTTTCAATATTAGTCGAGCAAGAGAGGAGTGAGACGAACCCGCCAGGAAGCACGTCTGGACCCAGACGTGCAACCCCATACTGCCACGGAATATATGTTGCAGGAACATCAGCAGCCAAGGAAGTACTGGACCAGAGCCCCAGGAATCCTCCCAGGACCAGAAGCCCTAAAGGAACATCCCTGGACCGCACGGATCACCGTTCCAGAGAAGGTAGGACCCAACATCCCTTAATTTATCTTTGGCACTTGAGCGATATCAGTCAGCGCTCTTCAGGCTCCTGTGCATCACACTGTTTAAACGGAAAGTTACAAAGGGTCTTGTCCCGTCTGTTCCAGCAATTTCAACCCATCTCTTTGGCCCCAGAAATGTCCCCTATTCCTGTACCGTGGAACCCCTTCAAACCATGTTGAACCCACCGTCTGAACCCACGACTCTGGTGCCACCATTTCGCTCACATTGATATATGTGACATTTCCTTATAGTAATTGCTCCCTTTGAATTTGTACTTAACTTTTCGCATAATCGCGTGCATTCAGCTTCACATTTTATTTACTGTTATTATCTACTGCGCAACCATCTTTATACTGTTTCGTTCATACAATAAACTCGGTCTCATTTACGTATTTAGCTTCTTTAGTCTCCTCATTAATATCCTTAGAGTCACAATTCGAACAGCAGCAGGCATCAAAACCTAGTAGCGTTCCTAGTAGTAACTTCACAGCCTTCCCGTAACTTGTACCTGGAGTCAGTTCCTGTGCAATGCTGACTGCTGGACCGATTGCCAACCTGCGAACTTCAGGTAATGTACCTACTTGTAGAATTCCACCTGTAAATTTATGCCTTAGCTCGCCATCCATCCTTGACACACACATAGGTAGGAATTCAACGAGTAGGAAAACCATTACACCTTCACCTTCATATTCCAGCATTATTTTTATTCAACCAGTCAAGGAGGCATTAGTTTTATTTCACGAGGTCTAATAACCCCCCCCCCCCCCCACCACAATTCACCTCTGCTCATGTTTTCAAACGTTCAATTATCATTTTTTAATTTTACTACAACGTTATTTTTAAATCTAAGTATATCAATGTAAAGCCTATTAGATGAAGATGTTTTTGTGAAACTTGACAAGTTGTAGGTATGTTTAAAGCGGCCCATACACGCACAATAATATTGTGCAATATTGGAGGTTGTGCAACAATATTGAACGTGCGGTTTTGGTATTGAAAGGTGGCGCAATATACTGTACGAAATCAAAAAAATTAGATCTCGGCTCATTGAGTAAAACTTCACGAGTGTACTTCTCTCGGTTCTGTTTGGCCCACTTCCGACGTTGCCGTGTTTTCTTTTTCTTTTTTTTTTGAACACTTGCTCTCGGCGATCAAAACACAACACAGCTGTTCGGTGTCACTCAACATGTTCAAGGATTCACAAACGGTCTGGCAGTAAAATATTGAACGTCTGTACCCAACCTTGCACGATATTTTGCACAACCTTCAAATATCATCTTCACACGATTCAATATCATATTGCACAAACTCGATTATTGTGCAATATTATTGTACGCCTATGGGCCACCTCAAATTTTTTGGACAATCTATTTGCACAATATTATTGTGCATGTATGGCCCGCTATAGTAACCTCAGTAAAACGTAAAATCTTTTTCAAAATTTTAAATTTTGAAATTTTCAAATTTTCCAACAGATATTGGCCAACATTTTAAGTAACTTTGAAACTAATTGAAAACAGAAGAATCTTACGGGAAATTTAACGTTATTTCAAACGGTGTAATTGGATTTGTTGTAGTCTCAATATTTTCGAATTTTTCGTGTTTTTATATGTGGTAAGGTAATGAAAAGTTGGAAAAACACAAATTGTCGGATATCTTTAAAACGAAAAACTTTTCGACAAATTTCTACTTCGCATTTTTTGTTCCAAATGAAGAGTAGAATCGATTCCATGAGTTTCTCCAGAAGGAACTAGGATACTCTGTATACTCCGAATGCAAATAAACATTTTCCAAATTGAATGTAACGTTTTCCAAATTAAAGTAAATAAATATTTTCCAAATAGATTGAAACATTTTACAAATTGAAATAAACATTAATCGTCTACGTTTGAACTTTTGAAAAATCGCCAAAAAAATAAAAATTTACGAACAACTGATTACAAAACTAGGTAGTTGGGCATCATTTGATGATGTTATAAACATAAAGGTCCATAATCAGTGAAGAGGTAGACCTGCAGCTGATGATGATGAAGATGTGATGGCAGCAACACCTCTTGTGATTGCTTCACCCATTGAGAATTAAAGTGGAAGATACTTGATGTTTATTTCTGTTTGTAAATAGTTTATTTCTATTTGGAAAATGTTTATTTCAACTTGGAAAAGCTACACACACATGTGCAGACATAAATACTGCCGTGTGAAGGAAGAACGACTCAACTCAAAATTATTGAGTTTTCAGAAATCAGCTTCGAAGTTTTCTGACGAAAACTCGCTATAGGTTCACTACAGGGCATTCTCGCAACCCCCTTTTTCCCAAATGTCCAATCATGTTCAACTTGATCGATAGCTGTCAAAAAATACTCCAAACACACGTTTTAGCGAATTTTCAAAGAAAATGAAGCTATTGCAATGGCTTCGAAATTTAAATAATATAAATTTTTGGAAATTTTCTTCATAGAAATCCGTTTCAGACCATTCTAAAACGATTCCTGAAATTTAACACTTTTTTATATGTATATATATATATATATATTAGTAGTATCCAAAAGCCAATCCTGGCGCACTGACTTAGATCCTTGATAAAAATTTTTACCACAAAACATCAGAACACATTTTTAAACACAAAACATCAGAACCAGTGACTTTTTCATTAACCGACTTAGATCCCTGATAAAACTTTTTAACACAAAACATCAGAACACATTTTTTAAACACAAAACATCAGAACCAGTGACTTTTTCATTAACCGACTTAGATCCCTGTTAAAACTTTTTAACATAAAATAACAGAACACATTTTTAAATACAGTGACTTTTTCATTAACCGACTTAGATCCCTGATAAAACTTTTTAACACAGTGACTTTTCGGGGGTGACTTTTTTAAAAATATTTTTTATCAGAAACTCTAGTGAACTCTAAAAATTAGGAAAAAATGCAAAATTAGAACCTTTTAGGGGTCAAAGTTTTTGAAATTTAGCTCCCTCTGATGTTTTCACTAATGAGGAGTTAGTAGGATGGGAGACAGGATAGTATCCATACAAGAAAAAGTGGGTGGATAATAAAAAAAGTGAGGGGGGTAGTTAAAAGAATAACTTTTATAATAAAATGTCAGTGATTGAAATATATAAGAATGCCGCTAAAAAATCAAACTACTCATCTTTCAAGGATATTAAAAAAGGAACTTATACCATCTTGGAAAATTTTATAAAAAATTCGGAATATGGTGAAAGCGTTGTCGTTACAATTGATTATGATGATGAAGAGATATGTTTGTATTTACCTAAAAGAATTTCACGTCGACTTCTTAATCACGTTAGAAACAATCCAGAAAGACATCCTGAAAAACTTATTTATAATGGAACAGATAAAAAGACAAATGCCTTTCTGATTGACTTTGAGTAAATATTATGCTTTTCAAAGACTTAGTATCTATTACGTTTTTATAGGGAATCTCTATAAAAACAAACTTAAAACCTATTTTTTTCTTACTCATATTTAACGGATAACACACTAGTCTTTTTTATTGTTTTCTTTTATTATTTCTTCAAGGTGAGTTTTAAACTTGTCTCTACTTATGTTTATTTTATAGTGACCCCAAGCCAAAGTATCTATGCCATTTTTCATTATAAATCTTTTATCATCATGAGCGGAAAGAGCTTTCTTATTCTGTTGTACTGTGGACACATCGTGTTTTTTCGATTTGAATAATATCTGTTTCTGATAGTTTGGTTCTTTAAAGAATAAGCATCTTTTATAATCCTCTATACTTAAACCTTTATTAACGACATTTTTCTTTACTCCTTTAGATTTTTTCTTCACATCATTAGTTTCGAATATTTTTAAAGCGTAGCACTTTGGGCGAAGTCCAATAAACTCATCCATAATCTTACCTTGTAACTCATCTTTAAATTTCCCATACACTTTTTTATTAACTTGTGGAATATTGTAAACATTATTTTTTGGGTAGTCGGAAGTATCGAAATGATCCAACATATTTTTCATATCATTATAAAAATCATCCGTTTTTATTTCCATTATTAAACTATCTGTATCTCCGTATAATAAATTTACATCACTTTTATATTGTTTTTTAACCGTGTTGTAATAAAAATCATACATACAAGTTTTGGAAATGTCTAGTATACTCATACCAATGAAAATTGGCTGTTTAAAGGTGATATTTACTTTTTTCATGTGTACAGCCGCTAAGTTTTCGGAAAAAATAGTTCTACCTTTAAAGTTTGGTTTTGAAATTAGTTTTTCCAATTTCAATCCATCAGAACAAAGCCTAATATCCACATGTTTACGCACATTCATCATTGTCCTCCCAAATACACTATTAACCATATCTTTAAAAAATTTTTCTTCGAATTTTGTTTTGGCTTTTGCTCTAAGATTTGTATTGTAATCAATATAGATTTTTAACCAAGCACTTTGGTCAAATTCTAAAACCTTATGAATTTTTTCTAATTTCATTCCTAGTTGTAAATACTGTTTTAACGTAATGTAATGGATAACGTATTTTTTCTTATCATACAACGTGGTTAAAAGTTTTGGTAGTTTTTCATCTTCATAGTTATTTTCAGGGGCTAAAGGAAAATCAGAGTGTAAATCGTGGAGTTCTTGAGGATATTTTAAATCAACTTCTAAAATATAGCCCTTGGGTGAATCATCAGGAATGGATTGTATATCGAAATTATCTAGATCCATTTTCCATTCAAAATTTCCATAAGGTAAAAATTTACTCATCGCCCAACCGTAAAGATTATTTGCATCCAAATACTCAATGAAAACAGATTCTTTTTCTTTGTTGAATTGATCTCCCATATATTTATTATTGGCTTTCGCGTATCGTTTTGAACATAGACAAATTCCACCTCTTATTCCTTTTTCTACGAGTAAAATCTTATCATAATCCGTTAACAATTCTATCTTTTGTTTGGTCATTCTCAACATACAGTCCCAAGCGAAACCTGGTGTTGTATAGTACCAAGCGGGGTCTAATTTATATTTTTCTAAAGATATATTTCTAAAGTTTTCCATGATATCTGCTAACAAAAGAACATCAATTTTATTGTAAAGTTCTGTAAATTCTCCCAAATTTTTAATTTTGAATGTAGACCAAATTTCTAGAGCATTTTTATAATCATTTTCTTTAACATTTTCTCCAGTGAGTTCACTGTAGAATTTCTCTATAGGTGGAAGGTTAGTTTCTCGATATTTTTCAACAGAGTCCATATACTCATATGGATAAGCTAATTTTCTAGTAATTAGTTCGAGATGTTCTTTTGGGAAATACTTTCTTATTTCCCTAAATTGATTTTTGGTTAAACTTTTAGCTAAAGAATCTAAAGAAGCAGAAAGAAACTTAAAAGAATCTATGAATCTCAATTCTATAGTCTTTTTCTTTTTGTGGCCATTTTTATCGAGTTCATTACTTTTATAAGCTACCATTTTAGAAAAGGAAATGTACTTCTCTTCACTTTGTGGTAAAAGTTTAATATCGTAATTATCTTTTTCAAATTCTTTAATAAATAGATGTGCATCGTAGCCAGAAAGATTATGGAAAAATACTGGAATAAACTTTGGATTTTTATATTCTAAATTACAAATCGAATGAGCCGCTCCTCTGTACATTCCAGTCAAATGTGAGTGATCCCTTACTTTTATACAATTATCAGGTATATTTTCCTTCGAAACTTCTAATTCTTCAATATATTCATCTGCTTTAACATCATTTTGTTTATCGATAAAGTGTTTAATTGTTTTTCTCAGTACATCATGTCTATTTTCAATTATAGGTGGAAGTTCATTAAATTTTCTTTCACAAATGTGGCAACTCTCAGCACTATCGTATTCTCTTTGTTGTTCTTCGGTTAAATTTGTCATGGGAATATTAACGTCATAGTATTTTTTCGCCACCATTATGGCATCCTTTTTTATTTTTTCGTAAAATACTTTTACCACATCCTGCCCAGAATATTGAACAAGTTTATAATCGCCTACATAGTTTTTCCTACTTTCGTCTTCGGCATTTTTCATGAAGTAAACAAAACTGTACGGTTCATGTTTTTGAATGTCATTTGTATAACATTCATCGGGATTTGGTTTGCAGGTATCAATCTTTTGTAACATACATTCAAAATCTGCATAAATTGTAAAAGGTACTTTTAAAGAGTGCCTATAATTTTCAAATTGTAAAATATTATCGTAAGGTTTTGGTAGTTCTATTTTAACAGCTTTATGAACACCACAATATTTTTTATGGTCGTTTAGTTTATCTTGAGTTCCAAAGCTATTCAAACACATTTTACATAAAAATCTTTTGTGTCCATTCTTTGTTAGCTGACTATGGCCAACCAGTTTCCAAAGATTCTTGATCCAACAATAATGTTCAGTTTCCTTGTTTTTCAAGTACAACAAGTCAATGTGCCTTTCCTTTTCATCTTTCGTTATTTCCAAGGGTACTATAGTATTTCCTTCATTCAGACAGTAAACATTAATGGAAATCCTAGTTCTTTTCTCAAACTTTTTCACATCGATAAGTTTCATAGGAAAACTGATATCTTTCAGCGCTTCATCAAACTCATGTTCCCATGTTATGTACTTTCCTATTCTATCAGAATCGCGGTCTGCAGGATGTAAAGCCGAAAGAACAGCCCATAGGAAACATTTATTATCATTATTTTGTACATTTATAATTGCTTTCCTACTTTGTAGAAACTTAGGGAGTGGGATGAAAGATGATCCTCTCAAAGGAATGTACTTGTTAACGTTCAGTTCCAAATGTTTGATTTTATGAAGTTGCCAATTAGATCCTTTAATTTCGAACGTTTCCATTTCATTTAGAATTTTCTGTTTCATTTCATCGTAACAGTATGCAACTTCTGCTGACTGCAATATTATTACGTTTTTAGTTTTGAAATTGAGTTCCTGATACTCCATGTTATTTTTGTTAGTTCCTTTTTTAAATTCTGCGATTAAAACTACATTAACTTTTAGTTTCATTTTTCTAAGTTTCCATTTGATTAAACCTGTTACGGTTCTTTTAATACTGTTCAGAAATTTGGAAGCATCTTTAAATCCTTTCGTATTTTTAATGTCGTAAGTCACTAATCTAGATTTAAATGCCATTTCCTTTTTAGCAATTTCCGTTTTCGGTTCTCTGTTTTTTTCAAATACTTTTTCACTAAAATTAAATACTTTGTGTAATTTCCTCGGATTTAAAAATACAGGTTTCGCTTTTCTAGGTTTTCTGATAGTCATTGTCCGGTCCGGGTCGTTTTTTCCATGGCGCTTAGACTTTAGGTGTCTAGCCCAATTTTTATAAGTAGTGCTAACATTGCACTTTTCACAATGCCTTCTCGTATTATCCATTTTATTATAGGATATATAATTTTTTTTCGTATCGTTCATTTTTATTAGAAAAGAGATTCTTTTAACTAACCCCTCATTTTTTTGAATTCTTAAAGGTGGCGTCGAATCGACGCCACCTTTTTCTTTTGTCTATTATTGGAGAGATCCTTTTAACTTACCCCTCATTTTTTTAGCCAGTGACTTTTCTAAACATGTAAACTATTTTTCTTAGCTTCTTCATGTATTTAAAAAATTTTTAAATACATGGGACCCATTAAACCCAAATTCTTAAATAGGGTTTAATGGGATCGGTTGAATATTACGAATATTCTATCAACGATAGTCGTAATATTATCACATAACATTTTATTTATATAAAAGAAATCTTTTATATAAATCATTTTATTCATAATTCTAGAATTCTGTTTTTTGTAGTTCTTGAGCATAGAAAGATCCTTCAATATCTTCATCATTTAAATCTTTGATTTTGTATGTTATTGGATTAGTAGAGAGAATATCAGAAACCACAAAAATTTCTCTGGTCCAATTTGCTTCATATTTATTTACAAAAGTTTTTTTAAATCTTTTGATGCGAACCCTATCACCAACACTGAATTTAACTTTCTGTAAATTTTTTTTGTTTCCAAATAATCGTACTGTAACGTCATTTTGATTTAATTTTGTGACTTCTGATGGTTTCATACCAATAGATCTATGAAAATCTTTATAATTGTATTCATTAATTAAATCCTGTAGAAAATCAACCCATTTTTTATCATTCTCAACTTCAAAAAGAATTTTCATTTTACCATTCAATGTACGATTAAATCTTTCAATAATGGCAGATTTTTCTTCATTCTGTGTATGATACATTTTTATTTGGTGATTTTTCAGAAAATCTTTGAAAAGTTTATTTTCAAACTCCAATCCTTTATCCGTATGAAGCAAATTGGGGGCATTATGATTTTGAGATTTTGCTTTTTCTATTATTTTCTCAAAAGCTTTAACAACATTTTTTCCATCCTTTTTCTTCAAGGGTAAGGCCCATGCAAATTTTGAAAATGTATCGATAACATTAAGCATATAGCCGTATCCATCATTCTCTTTTTCATAATTTTTCATGATTATCAAATCAGCAGCCCACAAATCATCAATACCTTTAGTAAATATTGTCCTTTTTTGAAATTTATTTCTTATTGGCTTGTGTAATTCTTTAGCAAGAGATAATTTTTCATCATCATTCAGATCTTCTACTACAGGTTCTTCAGAATTTTCTTTCTCAGGTGAAGTGATAAATTTACTCTTTTTGGTTTTACATTTTGAGCATTTAGCAGCCACTCTCCATCTCCCGTTGATAGTTTGTACTCTTTCAGCATCAACATTATTAGTTTTCTTTTTACATTTATGGCAATAAATAGGATCAGTTAAATCATTATCCATTTTATTATAGGAAAAAAGGTTTTTTATGAGAAATATCTCATAAAAAAGAAGCTCCTCACTCACTCTTCAATCAAATGCAAATAAACTGTAACATTTTCAAATTGCAGCTCATCTCCATTTTCATTTCTACATGATAGTTTAATCTCTTTAATATCTCTCATTCCTTCTCGTATAGGGCTGTAAAGAATCTTTTTATTTGTTTCCATATAAATAGTATTGGGGAGAATCAGTTTCTCTATCAAAGATACATGCAGTAATTCATGTTCGCTATGAAGATGGGAATGCTCATCATGATTAGCAAAACTATAATCAATAATATTACAATGCCATTCAATTAACGAAATAGGTTTGATTAACTTTGGGTTGTCTTCAGAATAGTAGTCCTTATTAACTTCAAAATAATCCCCAGGTGTTTTACATTGTTTAAAATCAAATAGTTCACAGAAATTTCCAAAACGTAAAAATTCAATTAAAACAGGAGATTTAAGAAAAAATCTATTACGATTTGTAGTGTAGTCTACTTTAAAAACCAAACTTTCAGGTTTTATTTTTTTTAATGTGTCAATTTGTGATTTATATAATGTTTTATTCTTTTCAAAACCCTCCATGAGTTCAGTTATATAACTTTTTATTTTTAAATATAATTCTCTTCTAAACGTCTCAACAGTAAATGTGCCATCTAACACATACTCGTGATGATACCATACATCTGTAATAAGCAATTTTAATGATATCAATACATCTTTTACTTGAAATGAAAGAGAAGGTGAAGTAAATAATAACTTTACTATTCCAAGTTTATAATTTTTATTGGGATTTAGAACAATTTTTTGAGCAAAAGTTATTTTTAGATCTCGATGTTTATCAGAAATCTTTATTAGAGTCATGCTTTTATTATAGAATACATTCTTTTAACTAACCCCCCAAATGAAAAAAGGTCACTGGTTTTGATGTTTTGTGTTAAAAAATTTTTACCAGGAATTTAAGTCGCTAAATGAAAAAGTCACTGGTTCTGATGTTTTGACTGGGCATGGATAAAGTTTTTTTTCGTATAATAAAGATGAGTAAATACGAGATTGAACCAATTCCGTTTGATAAAAAAGAGGCTAGAAAAGGAATTTTACCATTACCTTTAAGAGCATTAATAGTAGGAACTTCTGGTTGTGGGAAAACAACACTTCTCTATAATCTCATCACAAAATCATGGGGAATCCCCTTTCATTATCTATATATTTTTTCAAAATCTATGGATCAGAATGCATATGAGTTTTTGAGAAGCGCTTATGAAATAATTTCTGTAAAAGATGGTGTGGAAATAGCACAGTTTTTCAGTAATTGTGAAGAACTTTTACCCCTAGATGATTGTCAGTCGAACAGTTTGGTAGTTTTTGATGATTGTGTTAATGTTCAACAGCAACAAGTTATTAAAGATTATTACGTTAGAGGACGTCCTAAGAAAATCTCGTGCGTTTACTTGACACAATCATGGTCAAAAGTTGATAAACAACTCATTAGAAACAATATTAATTTTTTATGTGTATTTAGACAAGGACCAAGATACATGCGAGATATTTATGATGAATATGTGGGAAGTGATTTCACTTATGGCCAATTCAAAGAATTATGCTATTCTTGTTGGGATGAGGACTTTGGTTTTCTAACGATTGACCTAACAAAGAAACGCAGTAACGGACGTTACCGAAAGAAATTTGGTGAAATATTTTAGATAAAAAATATAGATTTTAAGTTTGCCTTAATTAGGAACGGCGAATTACCGGCCCTAATTTTTATAGGGATTCCCTATAAAAACGCTACACGGATAACTTCAAAAAATCACATTGGGAAACGCTTCAAAAATCACATTGGGAAACGCTTCAAAAATCGCATTGGGAAACGCTTCAAAAATCACATTGGAAAACGCTTAAAAACGCAAAAATAGCGTTCCTAAGCGTTTAAGCGTTTAAGCGTTTAAGCGTTTAAGCGTTTGAGCGTTTTAACGTTTAACCGATTTTAAAAAAAAATTTTCCTATAATAAAAACATGACAACAAAAATTACTTTAGAACAAGCGCTTAGACAGAAATTCAAAGAAGCGCAAAATGAAGTGATGAAGGAAAAAGAAGTCAAACTTAGAGAAATCAAAAAGATTGATCAACCCTCTGAAGATGAACAAATAATTTTCACAAAACGAAAACGTAAGCCCATGACTGTGGCTGAAGCTAATAAATCGATTAAACTCAAGAAAAATTTACAGAAATTAGCAAAACAAGAAAGGGTTAACCAAGCATCTGATAAGGAAACAAGAGAAAAGGCTTATGAACCTATAACTTCACGATTAGATAAGGTAGAAAAAGCAGTGAAACAGACTGATGAAGATCTTGGTAAAAAATTAGAACTCATTCCTGTAATAAAAACAATTAACCCCTTGGCTATCAGTTCGCCTAAAAAAGTTACTTTTAAAGATGTTGATACCGAGGCCCAAGGTATTGATACTGAAGATACATTAAATCAAAGCTTTTCAAGTGACAATGTAGATAGGGATTATGAAATGGAAACAATTTTACAAAAAAGTGTTAAATTACCAAACTCTTCTGTAGGTCCTTTAGGTATTGGACCAATTGCAGAATTATATATTCTTCATCCTGATAGACAATTTGGAATATACCCTTTAAAAAATCATATCTTTATTGGAAATAAACAGATACGAGTAAATGGAAATGATATTGAAATAGAAAAAATGAAATATTCCGGTACTGAAGGCTTATGGAAGCTCTTAACAAAACCCATAGCTTCTGATATTCCATCCAAAGATGAGTACACTAATGAAGACTTTAAAGCTTATACAAAAATCCTCATTCAAACAGATAGCATGTTTCAAAATAATAATCCCGAATCTAAACAACCAAAATCAAGTGTTAGTAAAAAATGGAAAGAAATCATAAAACCTATCTGGGAGTATAGTAAAAAGAAAAAGATTGGCACTGGGTTGATTAAATATACTGAAAATCCTGTAGAATTTAAATATATAGATAATTTGAATCAACTTACACAAAGACTATACTATTTGTATGCGCAAGAGCAGGCAGGAAATAATAATTTTCACAATGAAAAATTGGGAATTATAAATTTCATTAAAGATCAACTGGAGAAAGATATTGATAAACCCAAAGGAACTGAATACTTGATTAAAATTATTAATAATTTACCCAAAAATATGATAAAAAATGGTTCTGGTATTTTCAATACTATTCTTAATAAACTTGGGCCTGTTATTCCAGAAATGCATCTCCCAGGTGGTTATCAATATTGTGGACCGTTTACTAAATTGGATAAGAGATTAAATAGAGGTGATGAAGGTATAAATAGTCTTGATAAAGCCTGTAAGCAACATGACATTTTTTACAGAGATCATGAGAAAACTAGTGATAGACATCTTGCTGATAAAAAATTGGAAGTAGAAGCTGATAAAATTATGAAAAGTTCAACAAATATCAGTGAAATATTGGGAGCTGCTATAGTAAAAACTGGTATGAAAGCCAAAAGACACTTTGGGATGGGTGTATATTAATTTTTTATAAGATTCACATCTTATAAAAAAAAAAAAAAAAAACTTTTTTTCCTATAATAAAATGATTACGCATCAAATAAATTTGTCAGAAATACAAATGAAAAAAATAAGATCTGCTTATAAAAAACGTGCTCCAGTAAAAGTACGACTGGCTTTTGCAGATATTACTGGAAAAGGAAATCATAAAATCCTGTTGAATGAAACACAGAAAAAAAATATTGATAAAAGTATAAAGAATAAAAAAGGCCTAGAATTGGAACTGGATTATGATCAGTTAAAAATAAATCATTCTGGGGGTTTTTTGCCTTTAATTTTTGCAGCAATGGGAGCAGCTGGAGCGTTAATGGGTGGTGGAGCTGCAGTAGCTTCTAGTGTTATAGACTCGAAACATAAGGCCGCTGAAGAAGCCGAAATAAAACGTCATAATCTCGAGATGGAGAGACTAGCAAAAAATGTAAAAAGTTTAAGTATCGGGTCTGGAATGAAGAAAAAAACTATTTCAAAACCTAAAAAGAAACCTAAAAAGAAACCTACCAAATCAAAAAACTAAATAGCTTCCAGCCTCTTACCAATTTTGATATTGAAAGATTATCGAAAGAAATGAAAATTAAAAACTTCAGAGGAGTTTTCATGAAGGATGATTTACCAGAGAAAGTGAACCACACGGAATGTGGAATTATAAATCTAGAAAATTCTGATGAGGCTGGAAGCCACTGGACTGCATTTCATAAAAATAACAATTTAAAATATTATTTTGATTCGTATGGTAATGCACCACCACCAAGAGAACTTGTTCAATATTTAGGTTCAGAAAATTTATTTTATAATGAGGAGCAAATCCAAAACCAATATGATCCGCCTATCTGTGGACATTTATGTTTATTAATTTTGAAAAAGCTATCAGAAGGACACGATTTTGTAAATAGCATGAGAACATTGAAGGAAAATCTTAATTTCTTTTATTAAATTTTATAGTCTTGATATTTTTATAGAATTTCGATTCTATAAAAAAAAATTTTTTCTATAATAAAATGATGTACACAAATAATAATGAAACACCTTCAGCCCCTGAAGAATTTACTCCAATAACTCATTCTAGATTATATCCAAAAATAATTTTTCCCGAGTTTAATGAGAACAATTATAGAATCAATCGAATTATCAATCAATACAAATTTTTAGAAGATGAAGTGAAAATGAGAAATGGTTTGAAAAAAAAATATGGAAAAATATCCAGCACTCTTTACGGTACTGAATTTTTATTCGCCCTCTCAGAACTCGGCCTGGTTAATACTTCTATAGCATTACCAATAATAATTCCATTCAGTGCTCCAATTTCTGTAGGATTGACAACCTTATCGATAATATTAAGGACTTCAAGCGGATTTTTCAATAAAAAAATTAATAAACACAAAGAAATTGAGCTTTTGGCAAAAGCTAAATTAGATTCGATTGAAGAAAAGTTCAGAAAAGCAATTAAAGACGGTAAAATATCTGATGATGAGTTCAATGATATTGAACAAGAAATAAAAAATTATATAAATATGAAAAGTACTATTCTAAATGAATATAATAAAAATAAGAAAGAAATTAAAAGTGTGGATCCTATCAAACTATCACTTTTGAAACATGGGGAAGTTTTCAGAACTGGATTTTAATATTTTCTATTCCGCTATCTTGATATTTTTTATAGAATTTCGATTCTATAAAAAAACTTTTTTAAGAGTTTTAAAAGAAATTTTTAAATGTTCTCGACTTGTATTCGACTTTAAGGTTAAAGAGGGTGGCCAATTTGGCCACCCCACTTTAAGAGTTTTGAAAATATTCTTTAAATGTTCTCGACTTGTATTCGACTTTACCAAAAAAACATCAGAACCAGTGACTTTTTCTTTTGGAGGGGTTAGTTAAAATAATGTATTCTATAATAAAAATGAATCAAATTAAATCAATCTACTCGAAATACGATTCTGAAATCACAAGGCTTCAGTATCGAAACTTTAATCCTGAATCTAATTTGGAATTTAACTCTGAGAATAAGAGAACGGTTTTCAAATTGCTTCTAGATGACGAGTTTCTTAGCAGCAATATTCAATATTACATTGCTGGAAAATACATTCCTAAAGATGCAACAAAAACATATGGAATCAGTGATACAATAATGATGGTTGACAATTTTGTTGCACACCTTTTTTCCAAAATTGAAGTAAAAAAGCACAATACGGTTATTGATGAAATTGAAGAACCAGGTATTGCTAGTACGGTGATGGGTATAGCTTCTTTCTCAGGACCATCAAACTATAATGGTAAATTAATGAATTCTGGTTTCAATTCTAAAGTGAATGGTGGTGGAAATTTCAACGCGAATGGTAACTTGGCTGATTTAGGCCTTGGATTCTTCAGCGATATTGCACCAATTTATAAGGGAGGATTTGAAATTACATTCATTAGAAATTCTGATGATAATGTACTCTTCCGTTACAGTACCTCTCCTGAAGGTGTGGAGGGAAAAGTAGAAATTAAAACTTTCTGCCTAAGAGTCCCAATAATTGAATATGAAAGTGAATCCAAAGCTAAATTAATTGCTGAACTCTGTACTTCTCCTTATTTGTTTCACTTTAAAAAATTACAATGTATCGAACAAAAAGTTACTGGAAAAACTCTAAACTTCAACATTACAAATATTTACAGAAATGTACAGAATCCGATCTGGGGATTTGTTGCCTTCCAAACTGCCAGAAAAAATGATCAAAAGAAAAATAATTCCAAATTTGATCATTTGAATGTTAAAAATATTAGTTTTGAAGTAGCAGGAAAAAGTTATCCTGAAGAACATTTGAATTTAGATTGGAGTTCAGGGGATTTTAGTTTAGCTTACACCATGTACACAGATTTCAAAAGAATAGTATGCCAAGACTCATCCCTTCCATATCATGAGCCTCAGTCCTTCAAAGAGAACTATCCAATATTCAGTGTGAATATGACTAGACAACCACAGTCCATATCTGGACAAAAAAGTAATATAATTTTACGAGCAGATTTTGAAAAGAATGTGCCAGAAAACACTTTTGCTTACGTAATTTTGGTTTCAGAAGTCACTCTCAACTATATGCCACTTAAAAATATTATAAAAGAGGAAATCTAAAACTTACCTTGATAAGAAAAGGGGGGAAAAAAAGGATAAACAATATAAATAACAATTTTTTTATTGGGAACATTCTCAATAAAAAATATATCAGACACATTATTTTGCTTCAACTCCAACTGGTAATATTTCCTCAGATATCCTTCAAGAGGCTCACGCGTGAGCCCTCTCAAGGTTACAGGCTGATCTTAATATTACTGTAGTTGAGTCCAGAATATTTCAGCTCAGAATGTTCTCTGGAATGACCTTCTAGGAGCTCACGCGTGAGCCCCCTCAAGGTTAACATTCACTATCACTGTAGTTGAGCCCAAAAATGAAATACTCAACATTTTAAGTTTTTGATGGTCTTTCACAATCACTCCAACTCTTCTCAACTTCTTACTATAACTCAAGGACACATGTAGCTTTTCTTTTAAACAGAGATTCCAATCCTCTCCTGTGATCTTCATATGTTGAAAATACACTTCCAAGTAGTATCCATAAACAGCAGTAGTATAAAAAAGTCTTGATGTTTGCTTCTTTATCAAATCACCAGATTTAATAAGGTAATTCTCTACTTCCATAATGTTATTTTGATTAGGAAGTTTCACCTTTTCCATTTCATGGTCAAATACAACAAATTTTTGTAGGTACTGATGCATTTGATCTGGAGTTCTTGATATATTAGACACTTTTGGGATTTTCAAAAGCTTTTGAAAATCACATTTTCTACTACCTGGTAGACTCACATTGTTTTTCGTGATTAGTTCTCTGGCTTCACTTGCACTAACACAATTTTTCACTTTCTGCACGAAACTCAAACATTCCTGGTGATATTGTTCCACTTTTAAAATTTCTTCACAGAAATCATAATCATCACAATAAGCTAACTTTAAATATTCAGGAGGTTGTGCCATGTTGAACAGTTGAGGAGAAACTGATTGTGAATATGGATATAGGAATTGAAAGCGAACTATCTGAAATGGGAATGCAAGGTCAACTAGCTGGCCTCCTTTGAGATAGTGTACGGAATATTAATCTCGCATTATTTATCATTTCCTTTAGTTCACACGCAACAAGCTAGATAGCATGAGGCTCTAGAAATCCTAAGAGTTTTTTAATTTAAAAAGGTGGCGGCGATTCGCCCCCACCTTTAAATATATTGGGTTTTAAATTATTTTCGTACTGTTGAAAACTTTTAGACCCGGTAAATTACCGGGTCTAAAAAAAAAAAAAATATTTTCTATAATAAATAAAGAGATATGGTTTTAAGCGATGAGGCATTAGATATATGTGATGAACATGGAGGTTTCTGGGAGTTTGTAAAGAAACCTGAATTTCGATTTTATGATAGAAACTGTGACGCACTAGACGAGATTCAACGTGCATTGAGGGAGTATAGATTTTCTAAACGGTTGTTAAAAGAAAGTTTATTTGGTGTCGATGGTAAACCACCACTCCTTTCAAAGAAGCAAGTAAAGACATGTCTTAATGAAAAAAAGATTAAGGTTCCTAAAAATGCTACTGAATATCAACTTAGAAAATTGCTTTATAATGAGGATAAAGTCACACTGAAGAAGGATTTTGAGTTTCAGTTTCGATACTGTTGCTAAAGCTCAGAAGTATTAAGGAGATTTTATTTTTAATGAACACTGCTCATTAAAAAGTTCTTATGCTACTAATTAGCAGAAATATTTTTTTTAAAGACGATTCAAAAAGTTTGTTTTTATAGAGATTCCCTATAAAAACGTAATAGATACTAAGTCTTTGAAAAGCATAATATTTACTCAAAGTCAATCAGAAAGGCATTTGACTTTTTATCTGTTCCATTATAAATAAGTTTTTCAGGATGTCTTTCTGGATTGTTTCTAACGTGATTAAGAAGTCGACGTGAAATTCTTTTAGGTAAAAACAAACATATCTCTTCATCATCATAATCAATTTTAACGACAACGCTTTCACCATATTCCGCATTTTTTATAAAATTTTCCAAGATGGTATAAGTTCCTTTTTTAATATCCTTGAAAGATGAGTAGTTTGATTTTTTAGCGGCATTCTTATATATTTCAATCACTGACATTTTATTATAAAAGTTATTCTTTTAACTACCCCCCTCACTTTTTTTATTATCCACCCACTTATTCTTGTATGGATACTATCCTGTCTCCCATCCTACTAACTCCTCATTAGTGAAAACATCAGAGGGAGCTAAATTTCAAAAACTTTGACCCCTAAAAGGTTCTAATTTTGCATTTTTTCCTAATTTTTAGAGTTCACTAGAGTTTCTGATAAAAAATATTTTTAAAAAAGTCACCCCCGAAAAGTCACTGTGTTAAAAAGTTTTATCAGGGATCTAAGTCGGTTAATGAAAAAGTCACTGTATTTAAAAATGTGTTCTGTTATTTTATGTTAAAAAGTTTTAACAGGGATCTAAGTCGGTTAATGAAAAAGTCACTGGTTCTGATGTTTTGTGTTTAAAAAATGTGTTCTGATGTTTTGTGTTAAAAAGTTTTATCAGGGATCTAAGTCGGTTAATGAAAAAGTCACTGGTTCTGATGTTTTGTGTTTAAAAATGTGTTCTGATGTTTTGTGGTAAAAATTTTTATCAAGGATCTAAGTCAGTGCGCCAGGATTGGCTTTTGGATACTACTTATATTTATATATATATTTATTTATATATGTGTCACTCCAGACGATAACTCTCGATAGAATTGAGATAAACAGCTCAAATTTGCACAAAAAATCTATCTTGGCAATCGAAAGGCTAAGTTCGAAGATGGGCGAAATTTGCCTACTCTAAGGAGGGTTTTGGCGCATTTAAAGTGCGCAAAAATTACCCAAAAATCCCCAAAATGTTATTTTCCAACAAGTGACCCCTCATTTTAAAGGTTTTTGCACGCTGAACACGATGGTGGAATCGGATTTTAGATATCTTGATCCGTTCTCAAATTAGAGCATTTAAAGTGCGCAAAAATTACCTAAAAATCCCCAAAATGTTATTTTCTAACAAGTGACCCCTCATTTTAAAGGTTTTTGCACGCTGAACACGATGGTGGAATCGGATTTTAGATATCTTGATCCGTTCTCAAATTAGAGCATTTAAAGTGCGCAAAAATTACCCAAAAATCCCCAAAATGTTATTTTCCAACAAGTGACCCCTCATTTTAAAGGTTTTTGCACGCTGAACACGATGGTGGAATCGGATTTTAGATATCTTGATCCGTTCTCAAATTAGAGCATTTAAAGTGCGCAAAAATTACCCAAAAATCCCCAAAATGTTATTTTCTAACAAGTGACCCCTCATTTTAAAGGTTTTTGCACGCTGAACACGATAGTGAAATCGGATTTTAGATATCTAAATCCGTTCTTAAATTAGAGCATTTAAAGTGCGCAAAAATTACCCAAAACTAGGATAATCTTTAAACTCTTACCCCCACCCCCTTAGAGTGGTCAGATTGAAAAATGTGAGAAGTATTAATTGAAGACGAGAGTTCGAAGCAAAAAAGGGGGAGGCAAACGATTAGTACAACTCCTTGAATTTACCCACAGCGATCAAATAAATAAGCACTTAGTACAATTACGTAATAAACAAACGGTAGAATCAGGATGGACAAAACGTACAAATTAAAATAAATACGAAGAGAATATACATAGAAAACCAAATTTTAGACCGAAGTTTTCCTTTATTCAAAACCATAGCCATTAATTCGAATATTTCTTTGAAAATTCGCTCATTAAGTCATGCTGCATGACTGATTTTTTTCAATCGATTTATTGCAGTTGAGTCGAATATCGATTATTCATGGTTGATTTTAGCGAATTTTCAAAGAAAATGAAGCTATTGCAATGGCTTCGAAATTTAAATAATATAAATTTTTGGAAATTTTCTTCATAGAAATCCGTTTCAGACCATTCTAAAACGATTCCTGAAATTTAACACTTTTTTATATGTATATATATATATATGTGTCACTCCAGACGATAACTCTCGATAGAATTGAGATAAACAGCTCAAATTTGCACAAAAAATCTATCTTGGCAATCGAAAGGCCAAGTTCGAAGATGGGCGAAATTTGCCTACTCTAAGGAGGGTTTTGGCGCATTTAAAGTGCGCAAAAATTACCCAAAAATCCCCAAAATGTTATTTTCCAACAAATGACCCCTCATTTTAAAGGTTTTTGCACGCTGAACACGATGGTGGAATCGGATTTTAGATATCTTGATCCGTTCTCAAATTAGAGCATTTAAAGTGCGCAAAAATTACCCAAAAATCCCCAAAATGTTATTTTCTAACAAGTGACCCCTCATTTTAAAGGTTTTTGCACGCTGAACACGATGGTGAAATCGGATTTTAGATATCTAAATCCGTTCTTAAATTAGAGCATTTAAAGTGCGCAAAAATTACCCAAAACTAGGATAATCATTAAACTCTTACCCCACCCCCCCCCCCCCCCACCCACTTAGAGTGGTCAGATTGAAAAATGTGAGAAGTATTAATTGAAGACGAGAGTTCGAAGCAAAAAAGGGGGAGGCAAACGATTAGTACAACTCCTTGAATTTCCCATTTGACATATAATTTATTGTTATGATACCTTCATAGATAGACAAGTACCGGCCCACGTATTACTAGAAGGAAGACGAAAGAAAAAATCTATTTCAAATTATTCAATTTAGGTACTAACAGTAGGAGGAAGAAGGTTAGGTAGGTATCTTATCAATTTATTATCAGTATCATACGAATATTTGATATTCAAAGGTAGGTAGGTACTTAACATGATAAAAATAATATCAATGAAGAAGGAAGGATCTACCTACCTAGTAGAGCAAATCTTGAACTGGTTTTAGATACCAGGCCTGAAATCGTAGTCAAGAGGAAAGGCCATTCAGAAGGAACAAGGAATCTACTCATAACAAACGGTAGAATCAGGATGGACAAAACGTACAAATTAAAATAAATACGAAGAGAATATACATAGAAAACCAAATTTTAGACCGAAGTTTTCCTTTATTCAAAACCATAGCCATTAATTCGAATATTTCTTTGAAAATTCGCTCATTAAGTCATGCTGCATGACTGGTTTTTTTGAAATGTTCGTGGAGTAAAACCAACTCAAATCCCCTTTGAGTACAACGGTTTGGACCCCGATCCTGAAGCCAACGGTTAGGAGGAAAAACGACTCAACGGCGTTTTTAGCTAGTTGAGTCGTTTTTCCTCAACAAATAAATAACAAAACTCGTAAGTTAGGGTGTTTCAATCGAGGCGTTGAGATGTTTTTACTAAAAAAAACACGGAGTTGAGACGTTTTTCCTCAAAATTAAGCAATTTCCAGATTTCATCCCTAACAATTTCAACCCCTTCTGGGTCGAATTTTGGAATTTCGATTTGACCATCAAAAAGGTGGGGTTGAAATTAGGGGGGTTACGTGAAAATCCCAAAATCGACAATTTTTGAGTTGAGTCGTTCTTCCTTCACACGGCAGAATAGCAGTGGAAGACGCACCTGGACAGGTCACTGACATTAGGCTCATGAACCACTATAAGTTCAGAACTTGTATTATACAGACTTTCTAAAACTCTTGATATGCGTTTTATAAAGTTTTTGTTGAATAAAAAAATTGAAACTGAAACTGAAATGCACTGCCAAGGACATGGCACAGAAGCTTCCTCGTGGCCTTCACAGTGTCACCATTAAATTTTCATACATAAAGATTCAGATTAATTAACAAAGATTAGATTAATTAACGGAATTATTTAACTGTTATTTAATAATAAGGGTACCTAATTCGAAGTTAGTATTCATGTTTTAGGATAAAGTAATTAGTCCACGTATAGAACTGAGAACGAAAACAGTCCCTATCAAATTTCAACTTCCTAGTGTGAACAGGAGATAATTTAGTACATCAGTTGAGCAGGGTGCGGAGATCATGATGAAACTGATAAGGGACCATCTAGCGCTAAACCCACACAATTCCTGAAAATTTGATTGAAATCGGATCAAAATTGTGGAGGTTATGCTGTGGCAAGGAAATGTGGGCGGACAGACACGAAACTAAATTTGTTCAGGAGGCCCTGAAACGCAAAATGGAAGTAGAAATTTTGATTTTGGAGCATAAAAAAATTTCATTTCGAAAGTGAAAACAAAGCTACCGCTTGCAGACTCGGAAGCAGTATAGCAGCAGTCCCACTATCTGCATAGTTAGTCGAATTTGCATGAAACTGGAAATGTGTGGCGAGGGTGATTCAATTCGAAATCTGCGATCTTGGAAAAATTCGAAAGAGGATGGACCACCTTCCAGTGCAACGCACGGGTCATCCGGCGAATACTCCAATACAATTAGGGCCTGGAATTCGGCATATTTCCCAAAAATTATTTATTAAAATATTTTAAATACCCGGAAAACTGGCAAAAAAATTAAAAAATAAGCAAACGGCGGGGGGGGGGGGGGGGGGAGAGAAAACTGGCGAAAAAAGTTGCTTTTCGAAACGTGTGACGGAAGCGATTTTGCTTGAAATTGGGCGTATCCCGTTCAGGTAAGTTCAGGTGAAAGGTTCAAAAGGGTGACACGGATGACGATTCGCAGGGTAGGACG
>CATPAC010000194.1:0-52544 GCA_954871275.1 Leptopterna dolabrata
CACTAAATAGATTAGCAATCTACTTAGAATATGGTAATCTGCACAATCATTGCGTGCAAAATAAAGTTGGAAAGTTTTTTTTTGATAAGCACACTACTGTTTTATAGTGAAAATTACTGTTTTATTTTACTGTCTGCATTCCTGACCAGGAAATAATCTCAAAGCTTAAGCATACTGCATAAAGAAAACAAAAATCCAGTTGTAGGAAAGTAAATATATTGTTTAGTTTCAGCAGTACCTACATAGTGATGCAGAAATGTATAAAATAGTTACAATGACCATACCACGTGCATTAAACTCGGATAATTTTTGTTTGATTTCACCAACACCATGAAGATAGAATACATCACTTAGCACAATAAATTATAGTGTGATAAGTAATTTAATTCTTCAGAACATGAGCCAAGGGCTAGAATCATGCTTCATATTCAACTGCTAGCTACTTGATTGCTCAGCCAAAATAATAGAAGAACACTGTTCTCAACAACACCCTCCTTGCTAATTAACCTTGCTAACGTTTGATTTTAAAAAAATTAAAAAAATTTCAGGCAAGCAGCTCATTGTTTTTCTTTTAGCATATTTACCCCCTCCCCCTTCCTCTCAAAATTTGATGGGTTCCGTTTCAAGGTATGTAGAATCCAAAAATGGAATTAAAAAAGTCTGTCCTTCCGCCGTCTACAGTACTTCGTTTTTTCCTTAGTTATCATGAACCAAAATTATTGAAATTTGGTTTGAAAGTCCCATTTGGAGTCTAGTTGGTCTGCAAAGATGGTTACTGTCAGTCATCTCTAAAGGGTGAAAAATAGAGGTTGACATTCTTTTGAGGACAACCGGAGCCCAGCCGTTCGCTGTTAGCCACAGCGTTAGCCATTTGTTCGCAGCAAGGCCCTGACGTTGGCACTGACAAGCTTCATCAACATGATCGTGAATGAAACTGTATACATCCGGAACATCTGGCTATAATATTTTGGATGTTACTGATAGGTACTTTCTAAGCGAACAAAAACGTTAGGTATGCTTCATGAATAACAACAAATAATTAATAATACAATTAATTCTTGAATCCACTGCATATTTATGAAACTGTGATTGCCCGGCCGGCTCCAATACCTACTCGATTTAGGGCTTTCCTGGAGATGCATGAGACTAGCCACTGACCACAGAAAACAGTGATCTATACAGAAGGGGCATCGACATAGGTGTAATAATTTGCAGCGTTTTTTAAGAAACACGCTACTCAGGTGGGTCAAAAATTTTTAATAAATGTATTTCTGAAAACTTTCTCGATCATTTTCCGTTTTAAATAATTCTGAATCGAATTTTACAACAAAGAATTATTTTCTGAGCAATTTTTAATTTGAAATGAGAATTTTTCAGAACCATGCTTTTGGAGTTTGTTGGGGTGCCATTAGGTAGGCATGTTACTTCAGCAAGGCAGTGGTCCTCCCCTCCCCCCCATCACCCGTCCAAAATTTTTGAGTCTTATGACCTCAAATGCCCTTGACAAATTCTCCAAGATTCGTTCAAATCAGAACATCTAGGCAGACTGTCATTACGCAGTTTTCCACAACTCCACACTCATGCAATGTCCCCTTCGGCCCTTCAAGTCCCTCTCCTGGTCCGTATTTTGAATTTCCGATGGCTGCAGATTTAATGTGGGACTATTCCGACGTATCCTCCAAGTTTCATAAAACATTCATTGAACTGTTAAGCCGTGATGAGCAAACTAACGTACCTACAGACAGGCAAATGATATTTGACCTTGCCTACAAGATAGAATTGGGAATTTTCTCTCTTGCCTACAAGATAGAAAATTCCCAAGTTTTTCAAAACGTAATGGGAAATGAAATTATGAGTTCGAAGATGAGAAATATACAGAAAACAAAAATTGGGCCAAAACCCGCTAAAAATGACCAGAAACTTCCTAAAATGTATACAAACTCATCATAGATGTACATATTGTACATAATGGTATATCGAGACATGAAGAGACTATTCCAATGGTCGAAAATATTTTTTCTAAAAATAGTGAGTCGAATTCGAGTTTTTGGGGAGTAAAAAATATCGAAATATTGATATGGTATCAAAATATCACCAAAAATTGATATGGTAGGTACCTACTTCACATGAAGTGGTACAGGATGGTGTCTTGCGACTTGCAAAAAATTGCTACAATAGTTATATATGTTCTTTAAAATAGTGGTTCTAAAGGTTTTGGGTGCCAAAAAGTGCAAATAAATGGCCAGAAACAGCGTTCACCAGCTTCGAAAACTCGCTCATATGGTAATGACATGACTGGAACTTTTGTTTTTTTGGCAGGGAAAGAAATAATTACCCCTAAAGTGAATATTTTACAACGCTTATTACGAAATAAGCAGGATAATACATGGGTAAGGCATCAAGGGATTCGGCAAGGAAACCAAAGGCTTTCCAACAGACTGATCAATCATGTAGGAGTTGAATTGATCAAGTTAAATGGCTTATTAACGAGTAAATATGATGTTATATTTTCTGGAGAATGTTTATAGCAGTGCATTGTCATGCATGGCTAAAATTCAATGAACTAAAGTGCTACTCGTTGGAGTTATTCTGCACTAGCCATAACTCTGTGCAAGCATCTAGTGAGCTATAAGCTTATTGCTATAAAAGGTACAAGGTGACTGATAGATTATATTTTCCTTACAAGAATCATAATTTCCTATTTCCCGTGGTGTGTAAAACAACAATTTATGCAGGTATGCGAAGAAAGGTGGATAGTGCGATGGCCATAAAACTGTGTAGGTAAGTACCTAGAAAATACTGAATATCCTATCCAATGCAGAAACTTGCCTTCAATCACTTTCAGACGCTGTAGTGCTTTTGTTGTCTTCCGTTTGCAGCAGAACAATATATTTAATAAGTAACAATGTTATTATAGGAAACTCTCCCAAAGAAGACATAGGACAAGAAACTGCCTACACAAAAGAAGTAATCACACCATTTTCATCAAGGCACATGACACTCATGTAACTAATTACCAATTAAAATGTACCAATGGAAATGATAAGGATGTAGGTATTCTACACAAGAAATTGTGTGTTCAATAAATGAAAAAAAGATACACCCAGCATCGTGTTGCAATAAACACTACAAAACATAGTGAAAACTTGAGGGAATGAGAGAGGTGGTTATCAGAAATAGTATAGGTACGTATTCAAAATAGCTCAAACCCCTCAAAGTAGCTTAAAAAAGAAGCAAACAAGTAAAATGCAAAGCGATGTAGAATCAAACTATTTGAAATTATCTGATAAAGCACTGTTCAAACCATGCCTTAAAGTTGTTCAATGCCAAGCCCAAATGCTAAGTTAATAAATTAAAAGGAACTATGAAAACACACTTCCACTTCAGGTGTGAAAACCCCATTCTGTAAAAACACTGAATACATTTACTTGGAATTCATACTGAAGCTGGAAATTCAGTTCTCTTGGATTCTAGGTGAAACAAGAAAAATCAAATCAAATTCCTTCAAGTTACTAAGTCTTTTGGCGGTTGCTTAATGTGCTTATTAAGGAAATCCAATACATATAGACTGGGCTATTTGCATGGGTCACAAAAGCGGTTTACATTATCTTTTAAATGAAAGTATCCATTATGAGAATGTTGAGACCAACCTCAGGCTCCAACAATAAGTAGTTCTTTCTCTACGATTTTTCGAAGATTCCGGAGCCATTGCACCCCTTTCGCCTGGGTGGGACCCCCCTGCCAACTGTGGCGTAGGAACCTCTGGAAACTTCGAAAAATCATAGAAAAAGGACTACTTATTGTAGGAGCCTGCGGTTGTTCTCAAAATTCTCAGGATGAAATCTAGTTTCATTTACAAAAATAAAATAAATAGGTACGTGCTAATAGCCCATTGGTTCCAAAAAAATAATTTAGGTACCAGTAGCCATAATAATTACTATGGAACACAATGTAGAAATAATGTGTAGTACGGTGTGCTCTTGTGGTGGAAAAGAAAATTATAGGTACAAATAAATGTCATTAGACGACCCTTCCAATGAATCACTTTTCAACTCTTTATGTAATATATGAATAATTGGGGGGGGGGGGGGGGGAGGGCATAATTAGGCATACTTCAGTTTGGAAGAAAGAAATTTCATACATGGACAGGAACAACTATTCAGACTATTTATAGGCTTTCACAAAAAATTGGTTCAAATGAAGAAACCTCTAACGTTTCAAGCGGTTTGAGTGAATCCAGGTCACAAAAATACCCTAAGAAAACCATCCTTGGACACGGGGGGGGGGGGGGGGGGGAATAAGTTATTCAGGTCACAGAGGTTGTAACAGGACGGCTGTGGTTCCTCATGGGAGTCTGCCCCAAAACAGTTGAGTATACCTTAAAATCCCACAGCAAAGAGAACTGGTGGGGGGGGGGGGGGGATCCTTGTGGCTCAAGGGTGAAACAATAATCCAGAAGCCAATGTTGGGTTCCTGCTTAGACAAATGATTTGGCCAGAGGTCCCGAAAGTCCAAATTTGATAGAAGACACAAATAAGATGCCAGAGAATAATCGCGGCACCAAGGGAAAAATGCGACAATAGGCACCAGTGGTATCAAATTCTTGTTAGTTGGTAGTATTGAAATATCAATAGTTTTCAAACTAATAGATGTTTTAAATCCCCCATTTAAACTAAAATTTATACTGAGATCCTTCATCCCATCCAACTTGAAAAGTTTGCGACAAAAAATTTCTCTTTCAGTTTTTCTCATGCATGAACAAACTCCATGTTAGTTTTTTCCAATTTTTATCCCCACGAGAAATAGCAACATAGTTTGCTATTTCCAGTCAACTGATTTTCCTGACATGATGACATAGAAACATATTTCGTTACTTCGAAACTTGATTTCTGGGGATCAATAATAACGAAAAGGAAAATGGGCAATTATCCCACTCTAATCAACTATCAAAAACAAGCAAGCACTCTTGGAAGGTACAGGAAAAAAAGGTTTTAGAGTTAACAAATTCATTGTGAGAGAACATTCTGAACACTTCTTTGGGATTCCATAAACCACCTATATAGTAGTCACACCCATAACTTCCACTTTATAGTTATAAGTGGCACAAACTAAACAACTGGGATCTAAAAGCCACAAACGGACTAGCTAATGATGGTTTAAAAGTTACTGCTTAAGACAACAGAAATAGGAACTGGTTATTTATTTTATTTCGAATTATTGGTTCAAATTTGATTGAAATTGAAATTTCAACACAATCTAAATTACTCAGCTGCCTTTGAAAGAAACCTTTACCAACCAAATTCAAATCTAATTGGAAACTCTGCTCACAAAAGTTTTCACAAGTTCTATTTATGAATGAAGTCAAAAGGAAAGGTCGACAATGACTGAAGGTAGATGTTGTATGTGTCTAGGTAGATACCTATATCAAAGCTTAACTGATCCAACACTTACCTGAAAAGCACCATCTTCCTCTTGCGCGTGCAAAGACCAGGATTGATGTAACTATGAGCACAAGCAGAATCCCAACAACGATTGCAAAGATTGTTCCAACTCCTAAATCGAGGACTGTAAAAAAAAAAAAATATATATATATATATATATATATAAAAATAAAAATCAGAATCATTCGAATGTCTTTCATTCAATTAAAATACTGATGTAAATTAAAATACGAAGCAAAACCACAAAATCTATAGTAGGCAACAGTGATGATTACCGAATCGTTATACAGAACAAAAATAAACATAAATATAACCAGTTGAGTAGTATTCCACGCAATACAGGGGACGCCTACTGGTGTGTATTAGATCTATATTTTTATTGCAGTTATTCAGACTGTTTCCCCAACTTACTAGCATTACTGAACAGAAACAATGTGTTCTGAATTTAGGTTGACGACTTGGACGAATAATAATAATTTTGTACATAGGATTTTGTGTATCGGGTTTTGTATGAAGGATTTATGAAAGCAGGAATAGGAAAAAAAGAACCAAATTCACAAAAATGATTTAAAAAAATGTGTTTGAATTGATCGTATAGTTATTTTTTTTAAAGTGTTCATTCATTTACTGTACTGCAGGTTATCATGACAAGAGGCGTTTAGGATCAATGGAACGACCCATATGTAATCTTCAATTATTTCAAGAGGGACATTTGTGAATATGGACTCTCCTTTGAGTTGTGCATGAAGGAGTCAACATCTACAAGTCACTCCATCCAAACAATATTTTTACTGAAGCAGAATTAGCATAATATTTAAGTACACCAAGCGAAGTCTGATTTTTAAGAGAGGGATGTGGACGGATTCACAAAGTGTCCCACCTGAAATGAGTAAATATGGCATATGGATAGCCCTTCTTGCTCTCGCAATCCTACACTAACCATCTTCGCAGTAAGTAAGCATCTGTAGTTAAGTACTAACCTTTTGGCTCAGGGTTGGTCGAGATGACTACCTTATAGTTTTGATTTCCAAACTTGTTCTCTGCTTTGACATTGTATTTTTGATCGACGTCTTCTTTTGCCAAACTTCTAATGACAAGGACTGATTCCCAAAAACCTCGACCCTTCAAAACATTGGATGAGTTGAATTCATAATAGATATAATATTCATAATCATAGATCCAGGAAAAAATAATATAATCTAGCCAATAGCCATCTAAATTCAATATAAAACTTGATCACGACTTGAATTAGCCCAGCATTACCTTCTCTCTTGACTCAGAAGCCCGCAGCAAATGATATTTCTTTGTAGGATCGTCATCACCCTCGTAGAAAGCCTCGTCATTGATGTACCATGTGAATGAAGGTCTAGGATTTGCAGGAATAACAACTGATATTCTACCTTCTTGGCCCTCAACAAGCCCAAAATGCTCAAAGTCAGGAAGTGGTTTGGGTCCAACTGGAAAACGAAGGTACTTAGTTACTACTGAGTTCCTGACTACCTGACTAATAGACATCACATTTTTGAGTACATAACCCAGTTATTGAGTATCGATGTTAGGATATTCTCACCACTTGCATCGTGGCCTCTTCTTTAAATTCCTTTTATAAGCATCAATATTTGTGAAACAAAATTGGAAATTCAGTTATCAGATTATTTGAGTGGCGCTGATAACAATCAGCGATTTATTGGTTAATATTAGTTAATATCAGTATACATGGCATACTAATCAGCCTGCTCCCTGAGGCAACAAAGATAGGTTCATTATTACTTATTATTCACTATTAAAATAAAAATTATGTTACGTACAGAGAACATTGAGTTGATGGACTGTAGTATTGCCACTGAGAGCCAGAAGGGGGTGTTCTCCAACACACTTCAATTGTTTTCCATTATCAGAATATTGTAGGCGCCTTGTAAAGTTCTGTTGGACCGAACTCAAACCTCCTTGAGTTTTATACTCCTCAATTATTGGCATCTGAAGCCCTTCGGTAATCCTTTCATCTCCTGAAATACAAGAAAAAAAATTGAGAACCTTGTGGAGAGGAAAATTAACCAGATGAACCTTAACATGATTATATTGCAATTACATTGATTATATTGGGGGAGGGGGGGTAGTCGTGTTAGTGGTACTAACACGACTACCCCCCCTCCCCCACCAATCTTCTGCATATAATTCGAGACTGTAACCATGTAACTGGTACTGCATATAATTGGTACCAACCTTCTGCATATAAAAGCCCTCGATAACACTATGGAGTGGGAGCACAGCAAATGGAAATATAGGCGTGCGTGACTGTGAGAGCTAGCTGCAAGGGAAATGGTGGCACTGTGGTCTCCCACCAAGTGTTTGAAAACACTATGGAGTATCTAAATTCCAATTTTCAGGTGTGATTTAGCCAATATCCATACACCGAACTTCTCATAACCCCAAGAAGAGCCCCGAAAAATCCCCTCCATGGAAATATCACTTTTTAATGTAGGGTGTAACTGCAGCATAGCCTTACTGATGATTCAAATGGGTAGGTACAGTCTCAGCATTAAAGTCAAACACCTCGGGACTAGGCAAACTTTATGAGATATCGTTACTTAGGGGTACCTATAAATAGTTCAAATTAGGTTGGATGTTTAAGGTATCGGTACTACTAGCAAAACAAGTGGAAAAGAAAAGATGTGAACACATGACTTATACATAAATAAATTCAACTTATCGAGATTTCAAAATTAATCGCCAATGTATCATTCAATATCAAAGCTGGTTAAAAAATACGATGAAGTATACAGAAACACGGATTAGTTCGCTGAAAAATAACTAAGGTTTTTAGGCATGAAAGATTCCAACCTAGTTGATTTGATGAGAAATTCTGTTATTTATTTGACGTTTGTCCCCACCCTCTCCTTGACCATCTTATTTGTTTAACTGGTAGGTACCAATATCATTTGTAATTTTGGGTGCTACTAAGGCATTCGCTTATGGGTGGGACTTGGGACCTGGGAAAACAGTTCGATATATCGATATTTAACCTATCAAGTTTCGACTGCCTTTCCTTGTACGCACCAAATGCAATAGGCTGATAAAGCAAAGGAGCCAGTGAAGATCAAGTCAAAATAAGTACGTCGTACCCAACTATCTACCAAAACTTTATTTATTTTATTATTATTTTTCATTTTTTTGTCTGGATTTCGTTTCAAGTCTTTCAAGCTATCGGAAGCCTTGTTGTCACTTTTGGGAGGGAAACAAAATTGTTGTCCTCCAAAAGCAAAGCAGCGTTTCAGACCTTCCTAAACAAGTTCGGTTCCATCTTCCATCCTGCCTGTCGTCAGTCCGTTCGAATCTGTCTGTCTGTGTATGTACTAATTCTTGTTATGCACATAAATGAGTGAAAAATTGTCATCATGGGCTGAAATTCGGGAGATCAGCCAGTAAGTCCTCTAATACATTTTTGGAAAGACGCAGTTCGTGAGTATTCATTCAAGCACCTACCTACTCATTCAATTTTTTGCAGAGGTAATATTTCAACTCTGAAGGAAATCTAGTATTTTGGTTGTTAGAAGATCTGAAATGAGAAATACATCTTTTGAAATCTGGCTCATTTTGATTGAACCAACAATGCGATTATAGCGTCAATACTTACCAATATACCAGGTGATGTTGGCTGCTGGCCTGCCCTGATTGATCCGACATGTCGCAAAAATAGTGTCACCTTCTTTATAATCATCACCCATTCCTTGGTCTCCTCCACTGACAGTTAGTTCAGGTCTATTGGGGGCTTCTGTAAAAATCCAACAATCCTAATTGAATACAGATGCATAGGTACCTAGCTCATCATTAGTTCTGGTCAGAATCAGAATACCTACATTTTTCCCTTGTATTGAGACTAAGAGCCATGCAAGAATCATTACTACCTAAGTACTGAAGTAGCATGCTACCAGTACTAACTACCATGAAATTTCTTTTGGAGTTGAATTAATAACCGGGCGGAACTATACAATTGATGACGATTTTTAAGTTGGTAGATAATGTACCTACCTAATTTATTTTCGATTACCCATGACGTTTACTGACGAACGATTCATTTTCATACATCGTTTTATACATTTCTATAAAAATCTCATCTGATAATATTTTCTGTTACGGAGA
Source organism: Leptopterna dolabrata (assembly GCA_954871275.1). Classification (NCBI taxonomy): domain Eukaryota; kingdom Metazoa; phylum Arthropoda; class Insecta; order Hemiptera; family Miridae; genus Leptopterna; species Leptopterna dolabrata. Next base: position 9,582 of record CATPAC010000194.1, read on the forward strand.
CGACTCCACGCACTGGTGACCCCAACATACTACCTACATTATTTATTTGTTCTCCTTCGCGCATTCAAACTGATATTTTCGCCATAGAAGATGACCTAAAAAATTGCTGCTTGATATCGACCCTCCACGGTATGTAGGTATCTCATGTTTCCGTGAGCCTACCACAATTCTGGAATCAATCAGTCAATATCAATTCAAACGACAACAAGACCAAGGATCACCAGCACCACAACAAAACTTGACCACATTCTGGCAAAGATACAAACCAGATCTCGCCGAAAAATCGCAGATGTTATTTGCGACCTCCAAATTACGGTACTGTCAAAGACGCCATAATCTGGCGAATACGGCAAATATAAGTGAAACAGTTGACTTCACTAAATTAGTGGAAATGGCTCATGAGATACCTACGTTCTATCACTGTAACCACCAATGCAATTTCAGACATTCCAAATAGCCAGACTGCTCTGCAACGGCAAATCGAAGATTTGACTAAAGCTGTCAATAAATTGATATCACAGCGCTCCAGGTCATGTTCTAAGTCATACCATGACTAGAATTATAATAGTTCTTCGTTAAATCCCAGTTGCTCGTTCCACCAGCAATATAAAGGTCGAGCGCAAAATGCAAAGCATTAAATATTTTAGTAAAACTATTTAGACGCCTAATAATAAAGTATTTCTATATGTGAATGGAAAATTTGATGAAATTTTATTGCAAATGGAAAGTGGATTTTGTTTTCGTTTAGCTACAGCAGTAGTTATTAGAACAGTAAACTTACTTGCAACGATCAGCGTCATGTTGGTTTTATAGTTATCGACGGAGTTTGCTGGAGTGATGGTACATATGTAGACACCGTTGTACTCTTCGGTAACAGCTTGAATGTGGAGACCACAATGGCCTTTATCGAAGCCCTCGCCATAGTATCCGAGACCACTAGCTTGGGTATCAGGTCTGAGGGTTAAGGAGCGCCCCGAAGGAACATCAAACTGGCAGTTGACCAGAGGTTGACCACTCTACGAAAATTAATACAGGTCGGAAAATTAACACAAATTTTCATGTATTGCGCAAACAATGGTAGGCATCCTTTGGGAATACCTTTATGCCTCGAACTCAGAACTATTTAGGTGGGTTATGCCAAACAGCAACAGGTGCCCCTGGAGCTCCCCGGGCTCAGGAAACTTAATTAACTTGCAGGGCCCCACTAGGGAGACTGGATGGTAAACCTTCAGGTAGCACGGGGTCAACAGTAATTTTGACGATAGTTTTGAAAAAGCATGCAATTTTCTTTCCAAGTACAAATACACAGGTTTGTTTTAAAAATTCTTCCAATAAAACACTAGCGATCACTAGCGGTTATATCCTGACATTTTCTATTTTAAAATGGGAAGAACTGGATAACTAGTTTATCTTACTAAATGAATAAATCTGCTACGATAAAATGAGTTTTATTGGCATATAAAATAATTTCATAAGCAAATTAATGTCCACCATATCGTTTATATAATAAACCAATTTACTTTGCAATACCTATATAGCAATTAGGTATTATGCAGATACATATAGGTAAACTACATTCGAGTTATAATCTGGAACAGGGAGATTACACAGTACCGAATTATAACATGTGAATAAAATAGATTAATCAGTTGTAAATATGATATAAAAATTTAATCAAATGACTAGGACGGCAGCGCGCTTGCATGTTCAAGACCTAGAAGTATACCGTTAAATTTCAACGTATAGATCAGTAATGAGATAATTCGACTGACTGATACCTAGTTTGTTTCACAGTGTAGGTGCTGAAAAAGGGCTGGGACGTTGTGATATTTTGGTCTCAGTGAAGTTCTATGAGATTTATTCCGTTCATCACTCGGGTCCAGACTGGGATATGAGCATGGTTATGGTCAAAATGAATCTGAACAGACAACAAATCGCGCCTCAAAAAAAAGCTCAATTGAATCATGACTTGGTTGACGAAGCTTGGCTTAATTGATTTGATTTGTGGTACTAATGAAGACTTGTAAAACCGGCATAATCCACGATCAACCAACCACCTGACAACATACTACTCAGCAGTTGGTTTACCAATGCGTGTTTACAAAAGGATAATGTTCATTTGATTCGGTCATTTCGAAAAAGAACAACTAAAATTTGTTTCGATTTTACCCTTTTATACTCGCAGATTTTTATTTTTCGGGGTCGAGCCATCGATTCCAAATGGAAACAAAACCGTTTCATAAGCTCATCAGAGCCCGTATACTCAGTCATTTCGAAAAGTGTACAAGTCGGTGAGTTGTTCCCTTTTTCAAAATGACTGCAATAGATGGCTGAAAGAAAGGCCTGTGAAAGTTGTTCCGTTTAAAGACATATGGATGAAACGGCGGATAGCCATGGAATTTTTGGAATCTACACAGCTTGATACGTAAAAGAAAAAATTTTGAGGGTTTTACAAAAAAAATTTGCTGAGCGAATATACATATAGGTGAATTATTCACAGAATTATAGAGCAAAAGTGAGGCCATATCTGCGGGGGCTCGTAGATAAATCAGAGTATGACGCTAAACTGGTTATAAAATTACAGATTCATTTAAGAAACTCTTAAAAAGCTATTTTTTGGAGTTTTTAGGTTTTTAACGCCACTCAGGTTTAATAAAAATGGAGTAGTAGGGGCGCAATGGCGTGAAACGGAAAAGGCTATCAAAATAATTGTTCTATCTATCAAGGAAAAACGCTGCAAACTCCTTGTCACAGGGGTATTGGCTCCTACTTTTTTTTACGAATTATCTTTGATCATTGATAGTGCCATTTAATTGTCCTGATTCACCTGCTGATACTACTTCTAGTGTTATTATACAAATTTATGGTCATTTCAGACATTTAACCAAATTTTTGACCCATAATAAATGAACACTGCGAGCTGAACCTTCGTAAAACCTCAATTCTTCACTCTTTAGTCAAAGTCAACTTCATATTCGGTCTTCTCGCCCTAAATAACATGGAAAACGATACCCCACAAGCTCATGTTCACTAAAACACCAAAAAACCCTATTTTTACACCCATTTTTCACCGTAACACCCTTGGGTATATTCCGATCGAGTTGCAAAGTTGCGGGACACAACTAGGGCCCCAATGGAGCTTGCGTGCGAAGAACGAACTTTTTTAGGCCAAAAATGAAGTAGGAATGATGATGATACGGCGGACGGACATTGCATTTTGGTTTAATATTCTCTGAATAATACAATACACCTATCCTATTCACTCAGCAAAAAATGTTATTTAACACCCCCTCAAAATCTTCGGTTCATTATTTTCAATCATGAACCTTTGCAATCGAGCATAAAAATGTGGGGAAAAAAAACCACCCACTCAGAAGTTGATCGTTTCCGTTTCAAGGTATGTAGATTCAGAAAAAGCAATAAAAAAATTTCTGTCCGTCCGGCCCGCCGTACTTTACACTTTCCTTAGTTACCATTAACCAAAATTGATGAAATTTGGTTTGTAAGTCCCATTTGGGGTCTAGTTGGTCCGAGAAGCGCGGCGTTAATGTCAGTCATCTCTAGGGGGTGAAAAATAGGGATTGAAATCTCCAGGACGCCGTTACCTCGAATTGTTTTACGTCTTTAAATAGTTCTTGAACTTGGGAGTTTTTTTGAGACTGCCCGGAGCACTCTACGTCCAGCCGTTCGTTCACAGTAAGGCCCCGAAGTTTGCATTGACAGGCTTCGTCAACAGGAGGGTGAATCAAATTGTATACATTCACCCAGATACCATTGCTAGGGAACATCTGATTATAATCACGGATGGCTGTATGAAGTCGAGTTGGTTGTTCTGTGATATTATTCCATTTGAAAAATGATGGCTGTTTTGGATTTTGTTGATAGGTACCTACTTTTGCAACTTGAAGAAACGTTGAATTATTATTGGGGAAATTTTTACACAACGCTAAATTATTACACAACGGTAAATTATCACACAACAGGGAATTATTACGCAATGGTTAGTTATACTATCTACGTAGAAGGGGCATCTAAACAGGTAAATTATTACACAACATTCATTTACCTTACGCTTCTTGAATAACTACAAATAATTAATGATTTAATTATTGAATCCCGCACGTTTGTATGAAACTTTAATTCTCGGGCCGGCTACCGTACTCCATTTAGGGCTTTCTTGGAGGGATCTGACCACAGAAAACAGTGATCTACGCAGAAGGGGCATCTATAAAGGTAAATAATAAACCGCTGCATAATAATTTGCAGCGTTTTTCTTTCACGTTTCAAGGTGCGTAGATTCCAAAAATGAAATGTCCGTCCGCCGTACGCCGTAGGCCAAATTTCATCACCATTCCTCAGTCCACAACTAGAACCTGCCATGTGAACATAATATATTGAGCATCAAGTATCCCTGCTCCCGAAATTGTAAGTAGGTGCATAGTGTTGAATGAGTACCTACCTACTGGATCACTCCAGTAGTTACAACTCCATAGTTTCATTAGTTGCTAAGGTTGGAGAGAATGTTGAAGCTCGGTTTATTCTACTTTCTTATGTGGCTCTTTCCATACTGTTCTACTATAATATTACATGGTGGCAGCGGTGTTGGTTATTTGAACAACGTCAAACCCCGAAAATTCCGCCTCTAACGCGCCTATGGCGTCTACGGCTCCAGTTACCAGATTCCGTCTCCGGAATCGTCATCCTTCAAGTCAGGAGCGGATTGGATCAACTCGAATAGATTTGATCGCTTCCGAACTGCTTCATAGGTTTGAACTCAAAACTACAATCTGAGTTGGTAAACTCACTTATACATTTGATGGGGGAACAGGCTGAGACCATTTTTCAGTCTTTTATCTTTATAACGATCAGCAGAATTATAATAGCTTCCAAATCTGTCTCTCATTCTGTACCTACAACTAATATAATCTATGAATGGGATCGTATTAACGTTGCCAAGAAGAGGATGGGGCAATTGAGGATTTCGTAACTATCCCACACGCCCTAGCTATTGGTTTGGCCTCCTTCAACCATTTTATTGGTACTAAGGGACATGATGTCACTAATCGTTTACCTCATTCATCATAGCTGAGAAGTAATAATAATCAATAACAAAATAGTACTAGTCTTTGTTTTGATTCCCATGTTTACCTAGTCATTGTTTTTATTCCCATGTTTACCTGTTGTAGGGCTTGATGATGAAATAAAATTACTCTCAAACGTTGCCCAAAAAACGGATTTTCATTCCCCGAAACTAATTTTCATTCAGGCCGAAACTCAAGAAAAACAAAAGAATTATAATATAATTATATATATATATATATATATATATATATATATATATATATATATATATATATATATATATATATATATATATATATATATATATATTATATGGATACATATATATATATATGGATTACCAGTGCGTTGCACATGATAGTACCGCTCAGCTATTGTGAATTTCGCTAAAAATCGTTAGAATTGACTAAAATTTCCAAAAATTGGTATTACCAAACTTGACTCGAGACAAAAAACTACTATTTCAATACATTTACAAAAAAAGACCAAAACATAGGTAACTGATAAAAACTGGGACGAAAATATTGACGATAGGTGAATGGTAAAAACTTCTTTAGAAAACACTCGAGTTGCTTTTAAATGGCCATAATTGTTATAGGGTGGTATCTACTGCAAAAATTCGGTCATATGTACATGACTGGATCTTTAGGTGATGCTGATCGAAGTAGGTGGCAAGGAATCCATCATCAATTTGGTCTCGGGTAAGAACGTTCGACTAAATAATCCTATAGGTAGCTAACTTTTCTCAGTGCAAATAGTCGATGTTTATATCACGTTAAACAGCGAGTCCTCACATAAGATTGTTAGCAAGGTACCTACTAATAATTGTGGGTTGAAGAACTGCAACAGAACTTGAAGATTAGAAATAGAGACCGTATACATATAAATGGCTTTTGATTTAAATAATAACTTCTGTTCCGGCTGGCTTTGTCTAGTATGATTATTATGGGAAATTAACGTCTATCCAAAACAAACACTTCTGGCAATGAATTTCTGTCAATATTTCATAAGAAAAAACAAAATGTTGATTAATAATTTTGATGAATGATTGTTTCTAGGGCTGAAAAGACGCATTGTGAAAGTAGGACGTGGCTGTGAAATACGCGGGTAAAGCGAACTGGTTCTGGTAACCAGTGAACCAAATGACTGCGCAAAATCCGCTACAGGTACCACCGAATCAACAAGACTTGCAATGACGTCACCACCAGTCTCCGTCCATTTTTTCCACGCTTCTTTAAAGAACCTCGATTTCAGCACTGTTGAAAAAATTATGTGAGAATTTTTTCTCGAACCTACTCTATTTTTTCTCCACGAATCAAGATGTTCCAGAAATAAATAAATAAACAGAGGTGATCGATGATGATCACTAGTCAGCTCACTTGACAAAGTAGGTTTGCTTCTTCTCCTAATCGGACAACTTGCTCCTTTTCCCTGGGAACGATTGATAGACGTTGGCACACCGTAACTGTAACAAAGACGAATGAATTAATATTAATTGAAACAACAAAATAACGTTGGTTTCTGGTTCAAAACAATAGGTGGGTATTGAATTAGGTTACGCCTTCTACTTTATTACAGGTTAACAACAACTAAAAAAATCCTTCCTATCACAATATGGTCCTGTAATAAATTTTGGAGTACATTCAGCGGGCGAAGAATGGACTACATTTCAAAATCACTGTTTTATCAAATGGCTCCAAGTCTCAAAAATAATGGGTGCTTGAACATGCACATGGCTTCCTCACAGTCTCAGCATTCCAACGGTGTGGTTATTTTGCTTCCTCGCTACCGAAGGTAGAGGAGCCCTGAGTAAATAAAAAATTGATGTCCTCCAAAAAGAATATTTCCAGTATCATTTTGCGTTTCAGACATCAAGGAACGTTTCAGGTTCCCTGTCTGTCTGTGGTAATTCCTTGTAACGCCCGTAACTACCTGAAATAATGGTCGAAATCGGCTGAAATTTGGAGGGTAGGTGCGGGTTGGGTCACAGATGGCCCCACACCAAACTTTCGCCAACATGAAATACTTGAAACGCCCATAACTACCTCAACTCATTGAAATGAGTTCAAACTTGAAGGGTCGATGAGGAATAATACTTCGATAGTTCCATATGAATTTCAATGGAATCGTACTATAAATTTCGTGTGCGCATGCACGAACATGAAAGGTTGACCATTTTCTTGTAACGCTTCAAACTACGCGAAAAATAGTTGTAGAGCTGACGTTTTGAGGGTATACGTGGGTTGGATCGCAGATAAACCCTTATCAAAATAACTGAAATCGTACCGTAACTTTCGTCTGTGCAAGCGCAAAAGTGAATTACTGAAACGCCCATAACTACCTTAAACATCTTTGAAATGAGTTCAAACTTGGAGGTTCGATCAGGAATAGTACTTTGATAGTTCCTAAAGAATTTCATTGGAATCGTACGGTAACTTTCGTCAGGCGCATGCGCGAACATGAAATGTTGAAAAAATAAAATTTTTGATTCTATTACGCATGTTAGGTAATTTAATACTACTCTATTTATTTCTATTCAATAATTTTGACGCATTATTTTTTTACCAACTGATTCTACACGCCCATATTACAATACGTGAGGAAGCTATACTGCCCACCCAACTTGGCAGACGTTCTTCATTTTACTGCAATAATTAGGGGAGAAAATCACATTTAAATGAGAAGAAAAAAAACGCTGCAAGGTCGTTGTCACGTGGGTTTATTATTCTATTGGACATACCTACAGAAATGCCGGAAATAAACATTTATTGTTTCTTTCATGTGCAATTCTTGAAATAGCTATTGCTCATGGTTTCCACCAATTTTGGACCCCAAAAACACGATATAAGCTCCTATTTTTGAGAAATTATCTTTGATCAGATAGTGCCATTTAATTCTTGATTCACCTGTTGAAACTACTTCTAGTTTTATTATACAAGTTTATGGTGATTTCGGGCGATTTCCCAGGTTTTTGGCTCATGCAAACTGAATTTTGGGACCTGAACCTTCGTTACAATCCCAATTCTTCACCGTTTCGTCAAAATCAAATTCATATTCGGTCCTAACCCTAAAAAACATGGAAAACGATACTCGAGCTCATGTCCACTAAAATTTTTAAAAAACCTCGAAAAACCCTATTTGTACACCCACTGTTCACCCGTAACACCCCTGGGTGTATGGCGATCGGGCTGCCGAGCTTCGGAGCACAACTAGGAGCCAAACGTGTTCCCAAATGGGGACCCTATACCTGTGTGCGGAAAAACGAAGATTTTAGACCAAACTTTAACATACATTTATACGTTAGAACCTCAATTTTCCATTTTTTGGTCAAAATCATCTACATGTTCGATCTCCTCATCCTAAAAAACACGGAAAACTATACCTCACAAACTCATGTTACGAAAACACCAAAAAACCCCATTTTCACCACCATTTTTCACCCATAACACCCTTGGATATATTCCGATCGGGCTGCAAAGTTTCGGGACGCAACTAGGGCCCAAATGGAGCCTGGGTGCGAAAGAACGAATTATTTAGACCGAAACTGAAGTAGATATGCATGATATGGCGGACGGCGGACGGACATCGCATTTTTGGAATCTACGCACCTTGAAACGTAAAAGAAAACATTTTGAGGGGGTGTTATAAAAATTTTCGCTGTGCGATTACATAGGTGTATTATTCACAGAATAATAAACCAAAACCCGTGAGTTTTAAGAGGAAATCGAGTGTTTTAGCGTATTTATGACTTGACTTGACACCTATTTATGACCGCTAAAAAAAAGAAACTGTTAAAAACCGGTTACAACGTAAACAACTGGTAAAAAACCAGTTGCTTACCTTAAAACGGAAACTAAACCCCGTCAAATGAAAATAATCCCATTTGTTAACAGATCAGCTAAAGACGATGTTGGAAACACCTATTTTGCACGCCCTTGTTAGTATCAATAATCCGAAACCCAACTTTTTTTACGGTCGAGGAGGTTCGGGAGTGTCACCATTCGATTCAGCGTGAAAAATTAGTAGAGAACGACACGTAATTCCTCTAGTCATGTCAGGTCGAGCCATTAATTTATTCCCTATAATCTTCGATCTCCTCTCAAAAAACAATTTTTTTTGGCATTCAAATGTGATTTTCTCCCTTGATTAGAGCATCAACATGAAAAATAACCACCCCCTTGGAAATATGAGACTGCGAGGAAGTTTTTCCCGTCACATGCACGTTCAAGCACCAGGTTTTTTAGACCTCAAGCTATTTGAGAAAATAGTGATTTTTGAAAATTAGAGAATTTTTTTTTTCAGTCTAATTCTTCGTTCCAAAATTCATGTTAGGGCCATGTTCTGGTAGGAAATTCTACATTCTTTCCACCTATATAACCGATTTCAATTTTGCACTGTAAATTCAGGGTGTTATGACCATTTTTGTGATTGGTCGAGAACACGAACAAATCTTAAAATCGAAATAACTCTAAAACGAAGCGGTTTTCGAAAAAGGTCCAGGTGTAACATTTGGTTGCAGAATGTTGCAGGATCGATCCCTGAAGTATTAGCGAGCAGCACACTATTGCAGCCGGTATGAAGAGTGGACATGACGGGAGAAAATAAAGAGGGAAAAAACTTTGGTAAATTAGGAGATGGGAACTACCTTATTCGTGGTACATGCTCGTACCTATGTTCTGGAGCTTTTCTTTTGATTTACGATACTTTCACGTTCCGTGCTTTCCATCCACGTCTTGCGTAAAATAAGTGTTACAAGTCAGGGTTGCCGTTAATAAGAATCATCGCCCCAACAGAGACGTCATAGGTGTGTTTTATAGGTTACACCTATTCCTACCTGTACAAGCTACGTTCGATGGAAAACACAAAATTGAATCTGATGGACAGTCAATAATTTCGCCGCCAACCTATCTCATTAGAACGACGGAGGTTTTGCACCACCTACGCGTGCAGAGAGAAAGGTCTCTTATCGAACGGCATCCTTTTGTTTCGTATTCCATTCACTCTCCATTCGCCAACTGCCCTTAAAACTAATATCCTCCCGATGAGCACGCAAACCGCAACAGCAGCACGCTTTCGGTTCACGTCCACCGCCGTATCTAGCGATCATATTGCGTTTGAGTTTATCACTGCCCCGACCCACCGTCCCTTGTATAACGAACTCAGGCCTACCCAGGACATTTCATGTATTGTTACACCTAACATGATATTTTTTGTAACTCATATCCACTTGTACAGCGAATAAAGGAGCACCTCAGGAAATTTATACTACGTATTTATACTAATTGAAAGCGCACGCTTTAAAAACACATCACATCACATGAACGTACAGAATAGTTGGGTTGGTTCATTCAGTGGACGCTGTATACATATGCATGATTTTGATATGGGACCATCTGCGATCCCACCCGCGTGCACCCTCAACATTTCACCTCTCTACGACTATTTTTCGCGTAGTAGAAGCGTTACAAAGAAATGGTCCACGTTTCATGTTCGCGCATGCGCAGACGAAAGTTACAGTACGATTCCAATGAAATTCATATGGAACTATCAAAGTATTATTCCTGATCGACCCTCCAAGTTTAAGTATTTCACGTTTGCGCGTGCGCAGAGGAAAGTTAAGTACAGTACTTTTTCAATAATTTTGATATGGGGTCATCTCTGACCCAACCCGTCCCTACCCTCCAAATTTCAGCCCGTTTCGACCATTATTTCAGGTAGTTATGGGCGATATTATGGGGGGGGGGGGGGGGAATTGACCACAGACAGACATGGAACCTAAAACGTTCCTTGATGTCTGAAATGCAAAATGGTAGTGGAAATACTCAGTTTGGAGGACATCTTTTTTTTTCTCCGCTCACGAATCCAAGGCTTCTCTACCTTCCCGTAATAAGGAAGAAAAAAAAAAAAAGACTCATTTTCATCATTTTTATTAGACATCAGTTACATCCACTATACATCCAACAAGATAATGAAATAAATAAACAAAGTTTAAGATCACTATAATGTATCACCACTTGTTTTTATGAAATTATATAGGAGCAGGTAGACTGATAACTGTCGATTGGAAAGGCATACGGAGGTTGTTGGCCTTCGATGCACATCCTGTGAACAGAGCAGCTGCAGAGAAACTCGGGATAAATAGATACTCTTTCCTACGACTGACCAGAATTCCAACATATGCCACAGTTGAGGTATTGAATGCTGTGGTGAGAGCAGTTATGCAGCTCACATTTCGCCAGGTTGCAGGTGCTGATGTTCTTCGCTCAATGGGTGCTTGGTTTACCAAGGAACACACCGAATCCCCCCTCCCCCACTATCTTCACGTACGCTGAATTTGCAATGCAGATAGGTACATCCGGAAAGTAATCAAGCTGAGCACAGATACCCGAGCATAATGGCCGAGGCCTTAACCCAAAAGTGGCTCTCTTGATAACATGCTGAGCTCGACAGGGCCGTAGCACGAGAGAGCTGTGTCCCAGACGAACACCCTTCAGATGGTCTAGTCGAGAAAGTGAATCTTTGATTAAGAATACGAGAACAGATGACTAAATAACATCCGTTGGCGTAGGAAGAGAAAGCTCGCAATTCTCAATGAACCACATTTGCCATAATTGACGGGTTTGTGGGGTTAATCAGAATACATCTAGTATTATGCTTTCGAAGAAGGGATCGCATTAGTTTCCCAGAGGTTTCGAATGTAAGGGCCACTGTATAAAGGAGTTACGCTCGTAATTCAAATTTATGCTGCATTCAACAGGGGCTGGTCAAATCACGTTCTATACTGTGGATTTAAAAAAATGAAAAAGAAGGTACCTAACATAATATGATGGCTTTCCTCACAGGTCATCGATGCACATGAAGGTTATTCATATAGAGTAAATAAGCCTTCAAGGTAGAAATTAAATTGATGTAGAGGGGATGGAGTATCAACAGTGGGTGCCACGGGAACTGGAAGACTCATCTAACGCATTCTTATAGCCTGTTTGATGACCAACTAATGTTGTTTGTTCTGAAACGATTAAAAACATCGCAGGTTGGTAATCTTGCTAATACGCTCAAAGAATATGTTGTACTCTATGAAGTATGTAGCAATATATGGCTAAGAAATAAGCATTAATTTGCCACTCTGTGAAAGAACCTTGAAAAATAATGGGCCTACTCGTTAGACCACCAGAATTTGCTGAATTACGGTGTTGCGTACGATGGCACTGGTAAAGGTGCCTATAATAATTTTGTTTTTTAAATTTATTTTTGTGTTTTACGGCGGACATTTTAAGAGTACTAGGTACTTCTAGTTCGATAGTCAGAATTTGCTGCCACAACGGCGCAGTGGAGCGGGGACACTGTGCTTGTGAAGGGTGAAAAGAAAAAAAAAAGAAAAAATGCGAAGGGTTTTACGATTTGAAATTAAAACCATATGTCTTCCAAACAAGCTCTTATTTTATTTCATTCACCACCAGATAGAGAGTGAATAATACGTCGTGGCTGATTTGCCAATTTTTCCCATGTTGGAAGCGACTACTCGTCAGCTCAAAATTTCTCCCCTCATTCTAGATCGGCTATCGTAAGCTCTAATAAATTCAGTCAAACTATAATAAAGGCTGCATTGGTTTGCTTTATAAAAATTAGGAAACTGGGGTTTCAAAAATTTGGAAGAGCATAATATTTTCTCATGTTTTAACAAAGTTAGACAAAAGTATTACGAACCCACGCCCAGAAAGTGAATCTTACAGAAAGACACCCCACTAGCATTGTGGATCTTCAAAGTTTACATTTCTATTCTTAATATGAACGGAACAACTGGTAAGGTGTAAGAAGAAAAAACTGTTCAGTTCCACACAGTGACCCTTAATAAATATAATGGTATATCTGCAATAGTTTAAAACTTTCTATAACAATCAGAATGATCAGCTAAATTTTTTCTCTCGTCCGAATCGTGTTTTGGCCGCACTTGGCGACGACAACTGATGGTATGTCTAGATAGGTACTCGTCCAAAACATATCTACCCTATAGGCTTACATATTGGTCCATGCGACCCAGATTAGTTATCCAAAACAAAACTCTTGATGGATAGTTCTTCCGGGATTTAGATTAAAAACTATATTGAAAAAAAGAGTTGATTTTCGAAGTTTATCTTGATAAACTTGCAGCTAAAAGTAATTAACCCAATTTATATAACGGGAAGTTAAGTATATCCGGAAGCAGCACAAAATTTGCTATTAAACTGGACCGAAAATTAATTATTAGCACCAGAAATAAGAGGAAAACTCGGAAGCCCATTGGTAATAACCAAACTGAGTTTCGCATGAATGAAAACTTTATTAACTGAATGAGGATACTGATGAAAGGAGAGTTAAGAATCATTGCCATCCTCCAATACGGCTCCGCTGGAAGAGGAAACGGTGCCATATTGTCCTACATTTGTCGGAGACATCAGATGTTTGGTGATTATGAGTCTTACCTAAAAATGCGTACAATAACTCATTTGCACAAATATATGACTTCATGAAATGAAATTAAATTTCTCGTTTCTAATAAACACAAATAAAATGCTGGATCGCAACTTGTTATAAAATTAAAAACTTCAGTAGCTGATGCCTCCTACTGACTATATTTTATCGATTGAATCGATAACTGAAGAACAAATTGATAACTGAAGTCTGCACCGAATGCGACCAAACTCAAGCTTTCCGTCCGTGTATACCTGAAGAAAGTAGTAATCTGTTTTTGGCTGCTGTTGTTGGAAACGTTAAAAAATCTCCAAAAATCATAGGTAAATACGTGGGAGCTCTAGTTGGTCTCATTTGATGCTGAATTTGATTGTCTTCAACGTTTTCTTCTACAGAAAAACCACTTTTGTTGGAGCCTAAAGCCTTTTGTAGGCTAAAATGTGAATTTGTGATGTTTTTGAATTTCTGGCGCCCACCTACTTAAAGGAACATGGGGTTCAATTAAAATCAGCAAAACATTTTCCTATAAGCATGTATCTAGCCTTAGTGAACATGTAGTTTTTGTCCTCTCATCCACGGCCCTTGCAACGGCATTGCAGGGAAAAAAGCTTAGTATTAAATTTGGATTTTAGCTATTCTATTTCTACAGTTCCATTTCTATTTCTAAAAAATTGTTTTCTTATTTCCATGTAATGTACAACTATTAATAATATATAAATGACGCCCGATAACAGCGAGTGTTAAGTACCTATATCTTCAAGAGAGCAGTAACTAACAAACAATGAAAGATAATGGTCACGCCAAGTACAAGGAAATTGCCTGGAGTTGACAGTAAAGACACGGGGATGTAGGTTGACAAAACACCATTTGTGTAAAGGTCTCTCGAGATCCAAATCCAAATGGCCCATCGACCATTATGTTCGAAACGTCTATACAACCGCCCTTCCACAGCAATAACGATGGCTGTCGCTTGGACGTAACCCCCACCAATCACTCGGAGACCCGTATTGAAATGAATCCGTTCAGATTCAGTAAGCAATCGTACGAAATAGAACGCTTGCACCCAGTCAATATGCAAGCGCAACCAACAGTAATACTCCTTAATCCCTGGGGACACCTTTGCATACCGACGACGGAAACGTCGGAATCGAGGCGTGGGATGATGGAAGTTTTGACTCGCCTCTTTGTTTTGGTAATAAAGAGATAAAGATTTACCGCAGATTAATGAGACAATCGCCGCAAAAAAACTATTGTTCGCAACATCGATATAACATAATTCTCAAATGCACAAAAAATAATTTACTCGGCGAGCTGACAGCATTAGAAAGGTCTGTAAAGTGTAGGTTACATTTTTCTGTCAATGAACCTCTTGATCACCTCTTCAGTTATTAGCTATCTACCACTCTTTGCTGTCTAATTTTCCACGTTGAATATTGTTTGAAATAGTAACAATAAATTATTATAATAATAAAAATTTATTATTATTATTATTACTATTAACCAAACCAGTTTATTTTGTCCAGGCCTTCTCTTCAAGAACTCGTAGGTTCTTGTTGACAGCTCATTATAATCTTATTTTGCACATTAACAGTGATTCCACTTGTAATAACCCCCCCCCCCCCCCACCCAAAACCTGTTGTCAAAATTTACTCGCAAAAGAAACCTCCTCAGCTTCGCACCTCGCTCCTGGATGTGCACATACAGAAACTCAACCTTCCGGGCCAAAAGCTGCCCAAAGCACCGATATCAATCCTTTTTGCGGCTGAGGAGAGTTTTTTTGGAGAGTAAATATTTACAACAGGGTTTTGGGGGGATATCACATCGTTTTGCATTGATGAAGTAAACATTTTCCCCCTGTATCTAAAGCCATTCCCAGTAGGTACCTACTCATACCTAAACAAATTCAAAAACGATGCAAAGTCCTGGTCACTTGGGTTTATTATTCTATTGGACATACGTACAGAAATTTTGGCTGTTCATTTATTGTTTCTTTCATGTGACATAATTTAAATAGCTATCTCTGACGGTTTCCGCCAATTTTGGCCCAGAAAACACGAATTAGGTACGCTCCTCCCCCCCCCCCCCCCTTTAATTATCTTTGATCATTGGTAGTGCCATTTAATCGTCTTGATCCATGTGTTGACACTTTTTCTAGTGTTATTATACAAATTGATGGTGTTTTCAGACGATTTCCCAGGTTTTTACTCATAAAAAATCAATTTTGGGAGCTGAACATTTTGTAGAACCTCAATTTTCCACTCTTTGGTCAAAATCGACTTCATATTCGGTTATCTCGTCCCCCAAAAAAATTGGAAAATGAAACCTCAAAAGCTCATGTTACTAAAACACAAACGCTGCAAATTCCTTGTCACATGGGTTTATTATTCCATTGGACGTACCTACAGAAATGTTGGCTGTTCATTTTTGTTTCTTTCAAGTGACATAATTGAAATTGCTATTTCTGATGATCTCCGCCAACTTTGGCCCCCAAAACACGAATTAGGTAAGCTCCTTTTTTTCCCCCCCTTAATCATCTTTGATCATTGGTACTGCCGTTTAATCGTCTTGATCCACGTGTTGAGACTTTTTCTAGTGTCATTATACAAATTTATGGTGTTTTCAGACGATTTACCAGGTTTTTGACCCATAAAAAATCTATTTTGGGAGCTGAACATTTGGTAGAACCTCAATTTTCCACTCTTTCGTCAAAATTGACTTTTCATTCGCTCTTCTCGTCCCCAAAAACATGGAAAATGAAACCTCAAAAGCTCATGTTACTAACATTTTACTAAAACACAAACGCTGCGAAGTCCTTGTCACATGGGCCCTAGTTGTGTCCTGAAACTTTGCAGCCCGATCGGAATATAACCAGGGGTGTTATGAGTGAAAATGTGTATAAAAATACACTCAACATTCGCGAAGGAATTCTGGAACGCATCTCTCGCGAAAGTTGAGGGATTACTGTATATTATATTTTCAAGAATAGGGTTTTGTTTCAGTTTCATTTAGAACATTTCACCACAATCTGCAACTCGCCTACTTACACAGAAGGTCCTTCTAGTGACACCAGCTTTATGCCTTCTGGACTCGGCAGTGTGGAAGGTTGGCCAGTTTCATCAAGTTCGATTCAGGATCATGTTTTGGGTATTGAGGAAAGTCTATCTCAAATAGGTTAGCCGCCTCCCTCGGATCAAGAATTGATGACTCTGAGACACTCAGTTCTCGGTCACTGAATGCCGCCGCCGCCGCTGTTGACATTCACTGGTTGAAGATGAAAAAACAAAAATCATCGGACCTTATCGGTTTAAAGGGGTCGTCTTTCCCCACTGTCGAAAGCTTTTTCATTTAGAGTTTCCAGCTTTTCTGAAATATACCTGAAATATACCTTGTTGTCAACCAGAAAAGAAAAAGAGGCGGATTGACAGTTTCGTTACTGTCCGATGGGTGGATGAATGAATAATATAGGATCACAAATCCAGGGCTTCTACAGCAGAACTAATCAAAACCATTTGTTGGTCAAGTGGAAATTGGCGAACCCTACGAGACCAAATTATATAGGTATTTATACATGATAATCCATACCAAAATCCACCAGACTCGTTCCTTGATGTCTGATACACAAAATGCTGGTGGGAATTGTGATTTTAGAGGACACACGTTTTTTCGATATGACGGTAGGTATTGTAGAACTTCAATATTAAAATGAAAATGATGTTATTGTTCATCTTTAAAATAGTACATTAGGGCTTTCGATGTTCGGCTTCTACCCATGACATATCACTGTCCGAGATCCGACCCCTGACATAAAAACGCTGCAAATCCCTACTCAACGGTTTATTATTTTGTATAGAACACCCTCCTGTTACAGAACGCACTTCTCTGTATAGAACACCCTTCTGTAACAAATCACAACTCTCTGTATAAATAGTCCTATTTAGAACACAGACCCTCCGTAGCTTAGTACCTAGCCCCGTACTCGTTACTAGGTACCTACCTAAATCACGTGTTAAATGTTGTTAAAATAATTCTAGCAATGAAAAACAGTAGCAAAAACCGCAGAAAGAAACACAAATGAAGTTCTAAAGGGAATCGTTTATGTGGAGTGAAAAACATTCAGTCCCGGCAGAGTTTCGATCTCAGTAACTTTGTCGTACAGTCCGTCACTTAGACCACTGCGCTACAGCCCCCACCTGGCCGAGAGACAAGTGATATGGGCTCTCAACTCAGCTTGATGCCTGCATACATATGGCAAATTCTATAGCAAATTTTATGACAACATCGTAGAATGCTCCGGATGGTCTCAAAAATTTAGAAAAAGTCGAACTATTTAAAAATGCGAAAAACCAACACCTCAAAATAAAATTTTCCGAGATAGGGATACTCTGGATATTTCCTTTTTTTTCACCTCTTAGAGTTGATTGACAGTAACGCTGAGCTTCGAGGACCAACTAGAGCCCAAACGGGACCCATATACCAAATTTCGTGAACTTCGGTTCATGAGAAGTAAGGAATAAGCCGCAGACAGCGTAAGCTGACGGACGGAAATATATTTATTCGACATTCGTATTCTACGTCCCTTGAAACGTAAACCATGAAATTTTAAGGGGGGGGGGGGGGGGGGGGTTAAACAAATTTCGAGGTCGATTCCATAGGTTCATTATTGAAGATAATAAACCAAAAGCGGGTGCGAAGTCATAGTTTGACTTGTCACCAGGTTGATGGAGGGTCTTTCTGGCTATGCTGTCAGGAGCCTACCCTGCCTGAGGAACACAAATATATTTGCGTACCAACGTACTGAAAACTAGGAAAGATAAGAACTTCAAATTTCGAGAGCGAGATCGTCGACGTTCCTGCTCAATTTTTCAAGTCGTACCAGATTGAAATGAATACAAACTTTTTTTTTTTGGCACAACGTCACCCGTAGGCACGACGCTATCGCAACTGCGAAAGGGCCAACTGGCGATTATCAGTGACGGGGCTATTGTCTGCCGCTGAGGCCAACCTACCCCTAATCATGTAGAGACACGTCTGGCGACATTTGGACCCCTGTAGACACATCGCACCGTCAATCTAACGTCAGCTACACTAACTGCATTCACAGTTTGCATTGTCAGATAATCAAAACTCAACAAACTTGTCGCTCACACGTTTTTCCAGGCATAAGAGCACAGTATGGGCTGAAGAGGTTCATTAAAACAGGGACGATAAAAAAAATTTTGATCTTTCAAAAAATACAAACATAATCACTTCACGTAGGTAGTTCATAATATTAAGTCCATTTAGTTTCAAGTTAAGTTTTAACCGGAAAATTAGCAATTAGATACATAATTTCAATGCCCACCATACCCCATCATGTTCACACGACCTCACAATGGAGAACAGTGATTGTGTACGCAAATGGATGAAATTTGGTGTCTCCTTTGGAATATCCTTCAACATAAAATTCTGAGTTCATTTGAAGTTCAAATTACAACACAGCCTAGTGATTTAATATAACCAGTTAGTTGGTGTTTTTCTGGTTTTAGCGAATTTTCGAAGAAAAGGAAGAAAAGGAATTGTTCTCGGTCCAAAATTTTTAAAACTCGAATTTCCGAAAGATTTGTATACCAAAATCCGTTTCAGACCATCCTGAATTCCCTGCCGAAAGACACCAAAAATTATATATATATATATATATATATATATATATATATATATATATATATATATATATATATATATATGTATGTGTCATTCCAGACGATAACTCTCGAAAGAATTGAGATAAAAAGTTCAAATTTGCACGAAAAATCTGTCTTGGCAATCGACAGGCTAAGTTCGAAGATGGGCAGAATCGGGTCACCCTAAGGGGGAGTTTTGGGGAGTTTTAGAGGGGGGAAATTACCCATAAATTCCCAAAATGAAAAAGTCTGACAAGTGACACCTCATTTTAAAGGTTTTTGTACGCTGAACACGATGGTGAAATCAGAATTGCGATATCTCATTCCATTCTCAAACTGGAGCACTTTGAAGATGAAGGAACGTGGTTATTTCTTGAGATGTTCTTCCTGGTTCGTCTGCTCTAATCTGATAACGGAATGGGATATCGCAATTCTGACTTCACCATCGTGTTCAGCGTTGGAAAATCTACAAACCGAGGTGTTACTCGGCAAAAAATGGAACAAAAAATTTGTTACGTACCCAATACCTACTCTTCTGGTATTCAAAACATTTTTGATTTCCCCCTCCCCCTCCTTCCACCCCAAATTTTACTTTGCGTAAAACTACTCCTGTTTTAATTTTGTATGGTATCAAGTTGGGAAAACATTGACCGAAAATTAATTTTCAGAAAATTTTAGGCGGAGGAGGAAGATGCCGAAAACTTCGAAAATTCGCTCTTATAGCCATGCTGCATGACTGTGGTTTTTTAATTTTTCGACCTTTTCATCCAATGTTGGAAAAAAAAGGTACTGAAATCTGCCCATTTACTTACTCCAATAAAACAATCAGTTCAGTCTCAATTTTCGGTTCTTCTTTGAAAAACGTTAAATCACGCTGATATTTTTTCGTATAGGTAGTCGTAGTTATGCAGTTCCAAAAGGAATGTCCGGTTTGTTTGGAAATTGACCCCCCCCCCCCCCCCCCGGCCTGTTTACCCGACAATCCCAAAACCTCAGCATTCCTATTATCAAATATAAGTTCTATATTCTAACTGTCCAAAATGAAATAATGGTTCGATAATCCGTTCATTTCAATTTTGACAACCTTCAACGCATTCCCTTTGTTTCATTCGAGTCCAGTTATTATTTTATTTGGTTTGCTGAACTTTGACAGTTTTCATCTAGATTCAAGTGCCATAACTCATGTATAAACATGAATTGCTTGTGTTAGCATTTGATTTTCATGAATAGGAACTTATTTACGTAAACAATCTTAGAATAGGTGCATACGCGTAAGTATGAAGGAGCGTAATAAGCACTTTGGTAGTTCCGATACGCACGTGCATGGAAATACCTATAGTTTGCGCTAATAGTTGAATTACGAATAGAGTTTCATTCCTCGGTTTCGCTGTTCTGATGCCCTTGTTGCATAACGTCAAAAGAAGCTTGCTCGTCGGAGGCGAATTTACCTTTAATATGGAGATACCAACAAACGAGCCAGAGGTGTCACTAGGACCGAGTATCCGATGTCAAAGTATGTAGGAGTAAGTACCTACGTATTAATTCTTCTGTTCATAGATATCTCCTTACAATGAAGTTTGATCCTCGTGATAATTTTAGGACTAAGAGAACGAGTAAGATGAGGTAGAACTGAAGTCTTTGTTCGAACTGAAAATGGTAGATAGGTAGCGATTTAATATCGCGATGGATTGAGAAACTGCTATATGGGAAAGGAACGCTTGGCCGGAATTGAGCCTCCGCCACTTAAAAATTCAGATACGACCGGGAAAAAAACCCGCAGTGTCGAGTAAAAGTGATCGATAGCACTTGGCGGGCAACGTAGGTCATACGAAGTTCATTCTGTTGGGTTGACTAAGTATTAACACAGACTGTTGGAATTCTAACTGGTGATCACTCCATTCGGTTACTCCTTCCACCCAAACCTTCTTGTATGCCTCTATAGCCAGCGTAACCCCACAGATTTGGTAATCCTGGGGGGTGTCTCTCCTAATTTAAAGGTGCCACCTGCCCCTTAAAGAGTTTCATAAAGGAAAGAAGAAGAAAGTTCTACTCGTGCTGCATGATCATAAATGACCGAAGATTTTCAAAGTTCGATGATTTTCGAAGTTAGTGAACACCTATTTCTAACCTAACCTATTTCTAACGGGTTTTAGCAATTTTTGACCCACAAATAAAATGAAAGGAAAATATTATTGATAAGTGAAATAGTCTTCTTCTGGCTCGATTCACCATTCAAATTAACTTAAGGTGTGTGCATTTCTATCAAATCAGGCGATTTTAGCAATTTGTACAGTACATAGGTTCGAAACCCTCAAAAATCGTGGTGACCCGCTTTTTTTGAAAAAAAAATTGATGTGATCAAAAATTATTTATAATTAGGTTAGCCTCCTACCTACCTCAGGTGACGGCAGTACAGATTGATGACTAACTATTAAGGAGCCGATAATCGGTGGTGGGACTAGCAATAGATTTCGAATTATCGGCTTCCTTAGCACGATTGTATAAGTGATGAGCAGTGGGGTAGACAACTACAGAGGGTGCGAACCGGGTGAGTTATACTATACAGGGTGTCCCAAATAATCCCCCCCCCCCCCCCCCCACCTTACTATCTTAAAAAGCGATTTAGAAAACAAATTCAAACCGTAACTCCCCTTAATTTCTGGCGTAGAATTAAAATATGACCTGTTTGCGCGCTTGCGCATGCGCAAAACGTGGGCAATGCGCACTTACTTAATTTTTTCAAATGGGAACCCCCTTTTTTATTGCTTATCTGAATTCCATGTAAAATTTCATGAAAAAATGACCCACCACTCGAATTTTTGACTGCTCAAAAACGTGCGTGAAAACGCACAAAAAGAGTTTTGTCGGGGCATTCAACTGCCAAGGCATGTGATACATGAAACTCAAGGTATTTTTCACGCTGAATCAGGTGATGTGTATTTTTCGATTTGCGCAATACTACCTTGATAAAACGACCAGAATACGGTACAGCCCTTCCTCTTAATTTTCAGCTAGTGTGCACCAATTTTGATTTTTCAAATGGGAACCCTTCTTTTTATATTCCAGATCAGGATTCTACGTAAAAATCATGGAAAAATGACCCCGTCACTCGAACCTCCCAGTGCCCAAAAATGTACCCCCACACAACTTTTTGCATCTTCTTTTTTTCTTTTTTCTTTTTTTTTGGAAAATTGCTTTTTTGCCTTTTGCAATTTTTTTTGCATGTTGCGCGTAGTTGGGTACGTTTTTGCGCAGTCAAAAATTTGAATGATGGGTCATTTTTTCATGAAATTTTACGTGGAATTCGAATCTGCAATAAAAAAGGAGGGTCCCATTTGAAAAAACAAAGTTAGTGCGCATGGCGCACGTTTTGCGCAAGCGCAGTCAAGCAAAAATTCATGATTTCTACGCCAGAAATTGAGGGGAGTTACGATTTGGAATTTTTTTCTAAATCGCTTTTTAAGAAAGTTACCCCCCGGGGGGGGGGGGGGGGGGGAGAATAGTCGGGACATCCTGTACATGTAAAAGTTTAATTCTTCGATCAACAATGAGGCCGTGCCAAGCCAGTAACTTGAGCTAACAAAAATATTCAGCTAATATATTTGTACTGCCGGTCAGGAGAGAGTATTATCGGAAACTGAGTAATTGATAGCGGATTTCATCTTGCCCGTAAGCTAAGTAAGTTCCGTACGCTAAGTAAGTTCGCTTACTTAACCGTGAGCTAAGTAAGTTTCCAAAATGGGCGCAACGTGGGGTATTCAATAGGGGAAAGGATATTTAATTAGAACCCCCCAACTTTCTGGGGACTCTTTACAGAAACGGAGGCCGTAAAATCTTTTGCGGCCGTCGCATGGGGTTGTTCAGCTATTCGGCAAAGTTTGAAGTAGTTGAGTTATATGCTATAACGCGGAAAACCAAACTGCCTAATCTCCAGCGCCAGGAAAAGCGGATTTAGAAGAACCAGCCTTGGAATTCGTTGTATTACCTTCGCTGTTTGTACCTTCAGGTGTTCTTAGTTCACGGTAATTAAGATTTATACTTTTTTTGCTAATTGACTCTCGTGTTCGTCGGGTTTTTTAAACGATAATTTTCAGCCGTGATACTCATTACATTCCTACCATAAACCACGTCTACCAAGGGGTTGGGCAGTATGGCCTCCCCACACCGACAGTACCCAATGCTGAAATTTTGGGGTGCACACAGCTGGTCTCCAGATTGTTTCAGATGGATTTTGATAAAATCGAACTCCACACACCCTCTGCGCTGGGGATAATAATATGTAGGTTTGGTTCCAAATGACCTCGTGTAGATTCTGTAGTGGTGGGAGCAATCGTGTTCCTGGCATGCTTAATCAACCAATTCTACGGTATCCCAGGTTCCATTCTACCGATTTCAAAGCAGTGAGGGGGGGAGGGGGGGAAGTTCAGGGAAATCGCGTATGTTGTACGTTTGGGTTCCAAAATAATAAATTGCAAGGGTCATGAGGGGTCATGTTCAGGCATTTTTTGGCTTAACATAAAGATTTCTTAATGTATCTACAGCCGTATCAAAAGTAGGACACTCACTGAAATATGGATACACAGTTGGGGAAACGAAATTGATCAGTAATCGACGCTTCCTAACATCTGTAAGTGTATCATCAGCGGCGAGAAAATGAGTAAAGGTCGCATACCAATGATTCCAGTGCTTGTCGGCGTTTGGTGAGGACGGGTCAACATCCAGGCGGTCCGGCTTCAGGAACTTGTCCATTCTCGCTTAATAAATTGTAATAAAGCGGGATGATAAACCTTCTAAACTAAGGCTTTATTAAGCGAGAAACTAGCACAATAAAAATGACACAGAGCGTAGTACAATATTATGACAAAGAGTTATAAACCGATGATCATGATGAACATGAGATAATACAATGAGCGTCAATAACTACAGGAGTTTATCACCACAGACCTGTTAAACCGGCGGCACATAGGTCTCAGGCGAAGTACCAGAGTACGAATTTGTATACGAAATAAGTAGCTAAACAAAGGAAAACTTTGTTTACTTTCACGTTTTGAAGAAATCCGAAAATTAACTGGGACTCATACGAAATTGACGGAACTTCAGACTTGCTGGGGTCTTGAATATAAAACGAAGGAAATGAACGAATTGAAATGAAACTGACGAAATGACTTAAAAGAAAAAAACGAGTTAATTTTTCTGGTGTTGAATTCTTGTCTTATGCCATGCGACATGTATGTGTTGTTCATAATATAGGACACCAAATAAAGCAATAGACCAAAACACCTTACGACGTACCTAGCACTAACCCGGTTGCCCACACTCAAGTTCATGAAACGGTTTGGATGCGAAGCTTATATACTGGATACTCTAAGTTCTTCTGAATTCATAAAACAGTTTGGATGTGAAGCTTATATACATATGCTTATATAAAAGTCATCATGGCTATAAGAGCGAATTTTCAATGAAATATTCGTGCCATCGTGTAAAAAGATGATCCAGCGAGAAACCCTACCACTTTTTGTAAAAATTACAAAAATTTTCGTGATTTTAGCTATTTTTACAGATTTTTTACCCTTAGGAAGTCAAATTTGACGCATTCTTTTTTAAGAAAAATATTTTTATCATCAAAGCAATCTCTTTCTGTCGTGAATCACCGTCCCACACAAAGTCAGGAGAGTTAATATCACTCTTTGGTCAAAATCAGCTTCATATTCGGCCTTCTTGGCCTAAAAAACATGGAAAACGATGCCTCACAAGCTCATGTTCACTAAAACCTCGAAAAACCCTATTTTAACACCCATTTTTTTCCCCATAACACCCTTGGGTATATTCCGATCGGGCTGCAAAGTTTCGGGACACAACTAGGGCCCAAATGAAGCCTGGTGCGAAAGAACGAATTTTTTAGACCGAAATCAAGTAGATATGGATGATACGGCGTACGGACATTACATTTTTGAAATCTACGCACCTTGAAACGTAAAAGAAAAGATTTGAGGGGGTTTTATACAAATTTTTTGCTGAGCGAATGCATAGGTGTATTATTCGCAGAATAATAAACCGAAAACCAAAACATTGCTGTGCGTGTATGATAGGGGACTCCCATTGAATTGTGTGAGCTATTAGTATTGCAGATATTAAGACAATGTTCGCCAAATTTCTTGACCTTCTAAATTGATTATCTACAAAACTACCCCTTAAAATTTGACAAAAATAGTTAAATTTCTGTGAAATGATACACACTTAATTTAGAACAAGTATGTCCCGTTAGTAATGAGTAAAGTCCTGTTAGGAAAACTATAATGTATCAATTTCATGTTAGAATCTCCCGTTAGTAACTATTTCATTTAAACAGCCCCTCAAATTTTGTTTTGTGGCATGAATATGAAGTTTAGGTATGCCGTTCGTTTTTAACAGGACAAAATTTGAAATTATTTTGATTTAACCCATGACACCGTTTTTTGAAAATTGTCTAAGTGGACTATACTGACATACTTTTGGGGGCTTAATTTACTGAAGGGGTCAGAACTTAATTCCCAAAGCTACTTAGTCCAGAAAAACGAAGTTTCTAACAGGACAAAAAAAATCGACCTTCACTGTTTATAAAATTCATTAAAAAAATAGTCGGTATGGTAAAATCCACGAACAATGCACGAAGCCTTCTTTTCAACATTTTAAACAACACAACATTTTGATACGCCTGTTGGGATTCTAAATCGAAATTCATAATGCCAGCTACGATACGGCTTGGAGTTGCTAAGATGCCACGTTTGTTGGAAATGACCCACTTACTCATTAATCGAGCACCAGTATTTATCTATCCATGTTTCTTTTCACTTTTTTTTACTCTTTATTTATTACTGTTGATTAATATAACATAGGTAAGATATTGACATGAGTTTAAATGGAACTGTTTCATCTGTCTTTTTCACGTTAACGACCCTCAAATGACATTTTGACTCTGACCTCCACTTACCTATTATTTGAATTTTTTCGCTAATCGGTACACCATTAATAATCAGAACTAACAGAAATTGCAGTTTTTAGTGCCACGGCGGAGCCGAAAATGGCGTCGGGTTATCCGGAAACAGCTAATTTTGGGTCTCACGATTTCGACGTTTATAGACCTATCCCGAATTGACCACGCATAAGAATCGCACCTGCATGATTATTGGCACTGCTTATCAGGCACACTAGGTACTTATCAGGTTTCGGCTAAACGCGGGTTTAACTATGTTGACTGTAGGTTGTTCATCTTCGCTTGTAGTTTCTCAGTTCACAACCCAATATGCAGTGTAAACAGTTCCAAAAAGGTCGATTTCAGAGCAAAATTCAATCAAATTTTGATTGCGCACTTTCAGTATTATGTTTTTTACTGACGTACCTAATATTAAAAGACTTATTCACCGTTTCTTAGTTACACCGAAACCCTAGGCTTAGTTATAAGGTTCGCCAGATAGGTTCCAAAAACAGAATTCATTGATATAAAGAAAAAATTACTTATGTAACTTATCTGCTTACTAGATGTTATGAAAAAAAAGTGAATATAAAGCGAAAGACGAGGCCTCACCAAACTGTAGTCAAGTTTCAGAACTAAGGTTTCGTGTTCGCGTGCGAAAAAGTCGTTCGCCGTTCCCCCTCTCCACCACCTCAAACCAGGCATCACACAGAACGCACGTTTCACTCCTAGCTGTAAAACTCGGGAAAAGCCAAGCTCAAACACGAGTCAATGAATAAATCATTTTACTTTAGCAGGTACGAATTAAATAATCCAATAGTAACGGGAGGGATGAGAACCGGATGCGGTTCCGGAGTGGTGAACAAGAGTGAGCAACAGGGGTTCACTATAAATCTATTTCTGGTTTACTGCTTCCGTGTGCGCGAAAATTAATTTGCTTTCCCTGAAGTTTAAACTAATGCAAGTAGAATAAGTGTGTAAAGTAATATGAAATGTGTATGTACTGCGACCTAATTATTGATAACTTCATCTCAATTCAACGCGAAACAGATTTCTTTTCCTTGTGAGGCAAAAAATAGTGGTTACAAAGCAATAATATTTTCATTAATTTCGGGTTTTATAACTAACTAGATAATTAGCTCTTAGTATATATATTATGTACATTACTTTGGGTTTTGCGAGTTAGAGGAATGGTCTTGTAACCAGTAGGTGATCTTGTAACATGTGTGGAGGGGCATAAGGCTCCGAAAAATAAGAATAGTTGATACACCAGCTAGCCACCAGGTGGAATTAATACATGAATATTATCAACGCTTGGTATAACAAATACGCATAGTGACAAGTTTTACAATAACTGCAGTATTACTTGGATGTTGTTTGGTACAGATTGGTATACAGGTCGGGAATCGTAACGGAGCAGAGGCATCAATAGACGAGTACGGTGGCATCCTTTTGGTTTATTATTCTGTGAATAATACACCTATGTAATCGCTCAGCAAAAAATTTTTTACAACACCCCCTCAAATTTTTTTCTTTTACGTTTCAAGGTGCGTAGATTCCAAAAATGCAATGTCCGTCCGCCGTATCACGTGTAGGTACAGGCTTCATTTTCGGTATAAAAAGAGCCGTTCTTTCGCACACATGCTCCATCTGTGCCCTAGTTGTGTCCCGAAACTTTTCAGCCCGATCGGAATATACCCAGGGGTGTTAAGAGTGAAAATGTGTATAAAAATAGGTACTTTTGTGTTTTAGTAACATGTTAGTAACATGAGCTTTTGAGTTATCGTTTTCCATGTTTTTGGGGACGAGAAGACCGAATATGAAGTCGATTTTGACCAAAGAGTGGAAAATCGAGGTTCTACCAAATGTTCAGCTCCCAAAATTGATTTTTTTATGACTCAAAAACCTGGAAAATCGTCTGAAATCACCATCAATTTGTATAATTACACTAGAAAAAGTGTCAACATGTGGATCAAGACCATTAAAAAATGGTACTACCAATGATCAAAGATAATATGAAAAAAAAAAAGTAGCGTACCTAAGTAATTCGTGTTTTGTGGGCCAAAATTGTGGATCAGAAATAGCTATTTCGGCTATTTCAATTATTTCACATGAAAGAAACAGAAATGAACGGCCAACATTTCCGTAGGTACGTCCAGTAGAATAATAAACCCATGTGAAAAGGACTTTGCAGCGTTTTTACTAAATGTCCTATCTGAGGGTGTCTGGGTGTTAATCTTGGGTATAAAAGTTGAGGGTCTTCAAGGGTCATATAATAATTATCTACTTTAATATGAATAGTCCTTTAAAATTTGTTTGCGATTGAGGCAAAAATGATGGGTTCACCTTATAATTTGAATCACGTGTGCACCAACAAAAACTATTTATTGTTGGCCTGTAATACACTGCTGTACCGGTTTTAGGGATCAAACCCTCAAACTATATCTGCATATACAATCCAATCAATACGATCAAAACCTCAAACTATATCTATATATAGTTTGAGGGTTTGACCACCAAAACCGGTATAACAGTGTATTACAGGGGATTGAGACAACGATTACATAACTCCGTTTTTCATTTATTTTTTTTATTTATTTTTTTCATTCCTAATCCTAGACGGAATTGAACCCCATGTCCATCGTGGACTATCGTGGATGACCCTCTGCCATAAATAATAGGCGTTGCTCTGGACGTATCGGTGACGCTAAAATGACTATTTAGTCACCGTCCATTGAATTCTTACCATGACCGTGCATTTGCCATCAGTTAGTTAGCTAGCGCCACGTACCTGCAACAAACCAGAAGATAGTAGTTGTAAAATCTAGCATATTCAGAGAAATGATGATTAGAATATAATCGTAAAGGTATTATACGTTTTCTTTGAAAGCAGTAGGTAACGTTGGAACTAGAACCGCTGTAACGAATAGAAGTAGGGGGTGATATGGTTGGCTTAAAATACAGTTTAAGAACTAGTGACTTCGCGAATGTAATGTGACTACGGCACTGCCATTGGAAAGACAACTTACTATAATTAATTTGCATTTCAAAAATCTGGGCT
The DNA here is from genome assembly GCA_954871275.1 of Leptopterna dolabrata. Lineage (NCBI taxonomy): Eukaryota > Metazoa > Arthropoda > Insecta > Hemiptera > Miridae > Leptopterna > Leptopterna dolabrata. The sequence continues at coordinate 38,788 of CATPAC010000194.1, forward strand.
CATGATTATCAACGTATCAAACTGACTCATGAGGAGAATGCTCAGCATCCATTTTCTCGCAACAATATTCAGCAGACTCCTTTGAAGAAACATTCATTTGAAGAAACATTCCTTTGAAGAAACAAATACCTAGGTATCCATAAAGCTCACGGATCTTCCACCATCAACAGTAAAAAATATGAAACCCAACAAACAAATGCCCATGGTGATTCACCCATTCCATTATACAATAAATTTGAAAATGGTTGACTTCAAAACCATTTGAAAACGATTTTACTGTTGGGCGGAGCCAAACGTGTGCTTCCATCACCACGTTTATGTAAAGCGTTATGTAAATTTTGTTATCAGACCGATTGATTTGGTTTTGTGTAGGAACGTCATTTGTGAAGTGTTGGCGAATAAAATCTCGGTCGCTTATCAAGTGGCTTCCAACTGAGCCACGATACGCCACGCCGTTTGAGGGAGGAAGATCTGGTGGAAATTGTCGGGCGAACAGACCAAGTTTCGAGCGTCAAGATTGGCGGGCAGGAGAAGCCGACGAAATTGTGGAAGTGCTCAGTAAGATTGAGAATGTTCTCAACCATGTGGTGACTTAGCAACTGTACTTGGAAGTCGGTGAAAAGGGAAGTGGAGAATGCAAGGCCAATTATACAGAGGATGGATCGGAGAAATGGTGGGAAGAAGGAAAACGCAGGCTGCGTACTACCGTTGGAATAGGTCAACAGTTGCATTCCGTTGAAGGAATTCAACCTCAGTTAGTAGACAAGTATGATCGGAACTCTTGGCGATGGTGCGATCAGCTCAAAATAGGGACCATTTTGCTTCCTCACTACTGGAAGTAGGAAAGCTTTGACTGGTGCAAAAGCCGAAAAAATTATGTCCTCAAAAATGAAAATTTCCACTCGCATTTTAGGTTTCAGACATCAAGGAAAATATGTGGTTCCATGTCTGTCTGCGGTCTGTGGTCACTTCCTTGTCTCGGGAAAACTATACGAAATAATTAATTGAAATTTGGACGTAGGCGCAAGTTGGAGCACAGATTGCCCCATATCAAATTTATTGAAAAATTGATGTAACATTCGTCTGCGCATGCGCCAACGTGAAATCCTTCTAGAGCTCACAACTACCCTAGAAATCGTCGCGGAACGATGAAGTTTGGAGGGTAGGTGGGGATTGGGCCACAGATAGTCCCATATTAACGTCGTTGATAAAGTACATTATCTTTCGTCTGTGCACGCGCAAACGTGAAATCCTAGTAGAGCCCATAACTACCCTAGAATGACATGTATTTGGATTAAACTTGGGTTACTTCGCCATACCATGCGCCCTCTGAACTATTAGACATATGCTGTAGGCTTCCGTAAGGTCTCTCTCCATGTCTGCGTCGGTCTCATTTAATATAATATTGATTGATGTATCTCAGTTTTAATTAGTGTTGCTCATTTGTTTCAGCATAAAATCTTGTAACTTGCTTCAACACTTTTGAAATACTATTTCTTCACGTGGTATCATACCACAAATACTCAAAACATACATGAATGCCTATAATAATCCTATTACGCTTATCATTAATCCTGTTACTACAATTCCTATTATTTTCATCGTACTATCTTGTCATTTTTGAACCTCTCAATTCCAAATCCATACGCGTCAATTCTCCATCTATCCACCAAATGGACCTACCAGCTAATTATATACGCCCATGTTACATACGTGAGGAAGCTATTAGGCCTACCCTACTTGAAAATCACAATTCCAGTAGTCCAAAAGAAAGAAAGAAAAAGAAGCTGCAAATTATTACCAACGGTTTATTATTTACATACCTGAATAGATGCCCCTTCTGCGTAGATCACTGTTTTATGTGGTCAGTACCTACCCTCGTGATCCCTCCAGGAAAGCCCTAAATCGAGTAATGAAACCGGCCCGGGAATTACAGTTCCATAAAAATGCGCGGGATTCAATAATTCAGCCATTGATTATTTTTTGTTATTCAAGAAGCATAACGTTTGTTCAAGTTGCAAAAGTACCTATCCACAAATCCAAAAGAGCCATTATTCTTCAAATGAAATAATATCAAAGAACAACCAACTCGACTTCATACAGCCATCCATGATTATAATCAGGTGTTCCCTATAGCAATGTCATCTGCGCCGGATTTATACTGTTGCATTCGCAGATGTTTACCAAGCTTTTCGGTGCAAGCGAACGGCTGGTCGTAAAATGCTCCGGGTGGTCTCAAACAATTATTTAGTTCAAGATCAATTTAACACGTTAAAAAAAGCATACCCTTCTATTAAAACTGCTCGCGCTACGGCGCGGTGTTCTGAAAATGTCAACCCTATTTTTCAACTCTTAGAGATGACTGACAGTAACAGTGAGCTTCGAGGATCAATTACTAGACCCCAAACGGGACCTAAAAACCAAATTTGGTTAATTTTGATTCACGGTAACTAAAAAAAGTGCAAAGTACGGCTTACGGAGAGAAATTTTTTTAATTCCATTTTCGGATTCTAGTACGTAACTTGAAACGGAAACCAACAAATTTTGAGGGGAGGTTAAGAATTTTTATTCTTCATGCTCGATTCCAAAGGTTCATTATTGAAAATAATAAACCGAAAAAAAAACTGTTATAGTGCTAAGTTATAGTTGTTGTTTTTAGCAAACTTTGAAAAAGCCTTACTCCCTTTTCTAAATTTTGTGCAAAATTAGGAAATTCAACCTTAAAAATCATGTTTATTGACTTGTTGGGTGGATTCCTACTTCTCTTTGATTCTAAAACGTCAAAAACCTGAATTTCAAAGTGAAAGAATATCCATAGCAGGAGTTTCGATCATGTATTTTGCGTTTTGGTCCTTTGTGTGACGGGAGAACAAAGCTCGAGCGAAATAACCCTGCCAACTCAAGAAAGCATGGAATTGCCATATAAACGTTGTCATACTGACTATATGGAGACAATCCTTCCAAAGAAGAAGGAGGGAGCAGGGTATAAGTCCAGTCTATGTGGAACTTGTGGGCATTTACAGTTCCAAGAAGGTTGTCTGCCTCTGGCTAAAAATTTCGAGCTCCGGCGTACAGAATGATGTATTGTCGCTATTGATTCCCGTGCATTTTCTCGGCAAATAACTAACTACACTTTTCCAGAGGGACTTCACACGATTTTCCAAAACACTTGGATTTGGTTTCCTAAGCGAGTTTCAAGCGTTTCCACCTGATGGATTGAACCAAAGCGTCAGTAATACAAGGAACAAGGGAGGCCCGTATAAATAAGTCAGGATCTCGTGATTGCGGTTTGGCCTGATGCGTAGGAAGGTAGGCGTGGCTGGATCCTAAATCATACCGAATAATGGGCTATCGGAATTACCGGTTCCCGTTTAGATCCACGGCATGGGGATCCTTGTAGGAGGACCTTTACGCCAGCACTTAGTCCAACTTCTACGTATGTGGGTCATTTCAAAACTATGGGTTATTTCGTGTCACTGAGCTTCTGAGGAAGAATCCTTCGTTATAAGGATTTCTCGTTTTCTCAAGTGTGATGCATCCGAGAGCCTCTCACATGACCTAATTAATTTGATGTTGATATGCTCATTAGTTTCATAATTAGAATTAATTAACTGCCCCATATTCTCTCTCACTAGAGATGTCACAAGCTGTAGGTTACCTAATTCAGATAACTTAACGGCATATTTATTCATTATTTAGCTCTAGGAATCTTGCCTTACTGGAAGAACAAAGATCAATTTCTAAATTGAATAATACATTCATGTAAATTATGTATGATAAATGACTGCACGCGAATACATACACCTACTCAAAATCTGTTCTCACACTGAGAAAAAACGTCGGTTAAAGTTTCAGAATTTGAACGGTTAGTGCAAAAAAACGGTCAGATTTCGTGTAGTAACCGTATATACGTTAACAGAACGAGACGGCTAACGTCTAAAATGCAGCCCCCGGCACTGGTTTGACCGTTAAATACGGTTGGGTTGACCGTTAAATACGGTTGGATGAGTCGGTAAATGCATTAACCGTGTTTTTGGAGACGGTCATTGATGAAATCTTTCCCGACAAAATGGTTTAGCGTATAGGTTAGGAATTTTTACTCGTTTTATAGTCGGTTGTTCAGCAACCTAACCGTCTTATATAACGGAAATATGGTATTTAACCGTATACCAGTACGGTTAGTGCATCTGAAAATCTGTAACAGTATAGTACACGGTTGGTTCAGGCAGTGTAATATGGTTGGTGAGCCTGCATTGACAGTCTAGTGAAGGCGGTTGGCGGCGCCTTTAACCGTCCATGACGGTTACTACCAGTAACGAATTCCGTTGTAACCGTTTTTGTCGGTCGATAGTTGTTGCAACCGCCTAACTGACACTGTCAAAGTAATTTCATTAACCGTCTTGTAAATTTGAAATAACAGTCTTCGTATCGGTCAAAGAAACATTAGTTGTTTACGACGGTCAATGAATGTTCCAACCGCCTACCTAACACTGTCAAATTAATTTCCTTAACCGTCTTGTACCATTTGAAACAGCAGTGTTGGAATCGGTTGCAGCTACCGTACAGCCTACATGAACAGTATTGCATTGTTTGGCGGTCGATGTATTTTCCAACCGCCTACCTAACACTGTCAATGTATTTCCATTAACCGCCGTGTAAATTTGTGAAACAACGAGTGATTTGGTGTAGTGAAGTCAACACTTCACCAATTTAATCCCTATGCTACGCACTTCCAGGTAGGGCTTGAGAAGGAAAGGGCTTCTCTCCCACTCTTTACCTACTGAACCTCGCCTTCCCGACACCCCCCCCCCCCCCACCCCGCAAAAAATTGCGGGGTGTGCAAATGCCAGTGTGAAATATTTCACAGATACACTATCCATATCTGATTTATTGGGTTACCTACTGTGAAGTTCTACAAGCACATCTTTAGCTTTTAGTTGAATAATAGTGAATTCTTCTATCTTTGTTTCCAAGTCTGATGAAGTAGCCTCTGTTTGCCCCAAGGATTTATTGAATTTCAGCAATCAATCTTCCCAACGAAAATTTCGGTTCTTTGATATTACCCGTCATCTTTAGTCAATGATAGATCCTCTTTCAACCTCTCCACAATTGCCTTACATACCTCCAACCCATCTTGGACACTCTCACCCATTAATTCCATTCTTTTATATGCATTTTTTCCAATTTTTTTTTTCTGTTTATTTTTTTATTTTTTATTATTATTATTTATTTATTTATTTTTTTTAAACAAACGAAATTTTGTAGTTTTAGTAGTTGTAAAATTGAGGAGACAACTACATGATTTCTAACTTCTAACAATTAGATGATCTAACAACTAGATGATTTCTAACGAATAAGGAGGTTTTGGCAGAATTTACGTTTCCTAACACCCAGCAAGCTACGGTTCACAATTCATAAGAAACCAACGCTGAGTAATAATTTCCGTTTCCCAAACTTTCCACCATCAACGTTTATCCTCTCAACCACTGCGTATTTCGAAAACATTCTTTTGTCCTACACAGGACGTAACACATCATTCAGGTAAAGACCCTTTTGTTAAAGGAATACTGCGAGTTAAAAATCTTTCTCACGTAGACATGATATTGACCACCTCCTAGGTTTGAAAACCCTTCTGAAATAATCATCGCTTTGGAGGTTGATTGTAATTGGTCAGCCACCCCATAATACGGCGATAGAACACAATACGAGAGTTGGTAGTTGGGAATTTGGGGGATTTTGGAAATTCAATACCTCAAACGTTGGTGGATAAGTATGGGTAACGGTACCTACCTATGCGTTATTCGTAGCTACTCAGTACATTCTCCAATCCGGCACTGTGCGCCGGGCGACAGCAATCGGGTCAATGCCCTTTCTTTTCATGTTACAAACATCAGTGAACACCAATCAGGCAGTGCATGCATTCGCCACTGCTATCACTAATTTCATATTTGTAATGTTGTATTGTACAATACTGTACTATATTATACTACCTATATTGTATTTACTTTAACGGGGTTTGATTAAATTTCAACGTACATTTGTATGTGTTTTTAGCGAATTTTCGAAGAAAAGGAAGCTATTGTTCTCGGTCCAAAATTTTTAAAACTCGAATTTCCGAAAGATTTTTATACCAAAATCCGTTTCAGACCATCCTGAATTCACTGCCGAAAGACACCAAAAATTATATATATATATATATATATATGTCATTCCAGACGATAACTCTCGACAGAATTGAGATAAAAAGTTCAAATTTGCACGAAAAATCTGTCTTGGCAATCGAAAGGCTAAGTCGTAGATGGGCAGAATCGGGTCATTCTAAGGGGGAGTTTTGGGGAGTTTTAGGGGGGAAAATTACCCATAAATTCCCAAAATGAAACAGTCTGACAAGTGACACCTCATTTTAAAGGTTTTTCTACGCTGAACACGATGGTGAAATCAGAATTGCGATATCTCATTCCGTTCTCAAACTGGAGCACTTTGAAGATGAAGGAACGTGGTTATTTCTTGAGATAAAACAGTTTTACATAAAATCAGTTATTTCTTCGAAAATTCGCTCTTATAGCCATGCTGCATGACTGTGGGTTTTTTCTTTTTTACCCATACATCCACTAATCCGGCAATTTCGGTAATCCGAAATTACCAATCCCGATATACCTATAGTGCCGGATTAGCGAGAGTGCAGATCGAATCGAATCGAAAGTAACCAAAACAAGCAAATATCGAGTTGAAGAAAAGGGACCTCTTGTCGGCCCGTTGAAGCTGAGGTTAGAATCCTCTCCTATGATAACATTATCACCTGTGTTTTTGTTTGCTTTCTGCGTGTCGCGTCGTATCGTGAAGTGCAAATTTCAAATTCAGCAGTTTGAATCATCCCTTAACTCTGAAAAATAACAAGAGGATAGCACTTTGATGTTAAACGTCGCTTTTATCAAAATCAGCTTTTTCCATTACAAAACATTAAAATACTGCAGCTCCGTCATTTTTTGAGCTACAAGGATGCTTTTGGTCTTGAATTTTTCAGAAATTTCTACAAATTTAGAAAATAGCAAAAACTCAATTCCGACCAACGCCGACAAGAGGTCCCTTTTCGCTTTCCGCCTCACATATGGAATCGAGCACGGAAAATTTTTTTAACCCCCCCCCCCCCCCCCCCCTCAAAATTTGATGTTTTACGTTTCAGAGGACGTAGATTAAGAATATGAAATAAAATTGCATCCGTCTGTCCACCGTACACCGTACGGGCCACTTTTGATAGTATAGACCTCAACCAAAATTCACCAAATTTTTTTCCCAGGCTCAGTCATCCTTCTAGTTGGTCCTCGAAGCTTTTCGTTACTGTGGCTCAACCCTAACCTAAGGGTAGATATAATTTTTTGAAGGGCAAAAACGTTGATTTTTCCAGTTTTTCGAAATTGTGAGGCGTTAGGGGATGGTTAGGTATACATTTTTCACGATTTAGGTATAAAACTTCATTTGAAGTACAAATATTTGGGACGAGTATAGTGTTTTAGAATTTCTTATCGGTTTGAGTTTAAGGAAATACAATTTTAAATCATAATGTATTCTTTATCATTTCTCGAAATACCGAACGGCTTGCAAGTTCTGATCAAATTTGTAACAAATTGAGGGGGATCTGACCAGTTTCCCCAAGCCCCATTTTTTGTTGAATCTGGCAACAGCATTTTTGAAATATTTGTTCCAACCCCTTAACTTAACCCAAGTAAGGCATTTCAGAGGCACAGTACGAGTTTAAAATGTAAATGTAGTAAATTTGTCCACACCCCAATCATTTATAGGTAGTTATGTAGGGTATAGGTAGGTAGGTACAACGGAAAATTTCTGATGGCTTATTTTTCCCTGTTATAACAAACTTCAAAAAAGTACTTTACCTATACAGTTCTAGCCATTGTATTTCGCTTCTTGAATCATTTCAGAACCACCATCGACCATTGGTTTAATCCAAATTTGGTCTCAGCCGTCCCACGAAACAAAACAAAAAACGCTGCTAAGTCCTTGTCACATGGGTTTATTATTTTGTCGGGTGTATAGAACTCCAATTGTTATCATTAAGTGCGGTCAAACCCAATACGAATTGATAATCGGTTAATCACTTCAAAGTAATTGGAAAAACTTGAACAAATTAAGGTTTGCGCATGCCCTGTGAAATCCTGACTACCGATTCTCTCAAAATTTTGACAGATCCTCCACATTATTATACTGGATCTTTCATGAAAATTTGAAAACATTTTGACCATTTCAACGGAATTTATGAGCATTTGAAGTATTTTACATGTGCACATGCGCAGGCGACCGCTACCGCACGATTTCGATGATTTTGATATTAGACCATCTGTGGCCCAACCCGCACCTTCTCTTCCAATTTTAACCAATTTTGATCATTTTCATGGTAGTTATGGGAGTTACAAGTCCCAAACGCCTCACAATTTTGAAAAACTGGAAAAAATCAACGTTTTTTGCCCTTCGAAAAATGATATCTACCCTTAGGCTTGAGCTACAGTAACGAAAAGCTTCGAGGACCAACTAGAAGGATGACTGAGCCTGGGAAAAAAATGTGGTGAATTTTGGTTGAGGTCTATTGCATTATTCGGTCGGAAATTTTATTGCACTTTCTTAATCTACGTCCTCTGAAACGTAAAACATCAAATTTTGAGGTGGGGTTAAAAAATTTTTTCCGTGCTCAATTCCATAGGTCTATTATTAATAATGAACCAAAATAATTTGAGTGGTAAATTCAATGACCGTCTTGAAGGCGGTTGGACAGAAAATAACGTTGTACAATAAATTTGTCATTTTTTGTCTGATGTTGCACATCTTCTCTACATGAAGTAAAGTCATTTAAATTGCATGGAGCAATATAGCGAAACAACGCAGAATTCAGAACGGTCAAACGTACACATCCAAACGTACCTATTATACTTGTAATCAATGGTTTACCCCATTTGATACAGTTCTAGCCATTGTATTTCGCTTCTTGAATCATTTCAGAACCACCATCGACCATTGGTTTAATCCAAATTTGGTCTCAGACGTCCCGCGAAACAAACAAAAAATAATTCAACAGTTGTAGATGAAGTGACCGTCGATCATGCGGTTGGAACGTGATCACTAACCGCCTAAACTGAGCAATACATCAGGGGTAGAGGTCATCGCACAGGGATAAACCTCGTCGTCGCAATACGTTCGCCATTTTGTTTTCTTCTCAACAACCATTCGACACACGGTCAATGCACTGTAACAACCGCCTTCAATACAGTCAAAGTAGTGCATCAACCGACTAGGAGCTTCACAGCGCATGCGCAGCCCTAATCCTTTCCCTCCGACCGACTGAGCTCCCGCCTTGGAAGTACGTACTTCTTCTCTAGCTGTTGTCGCTTGAAGTGCTCTTCCTGGCTCTCTTTTCAACAGGTCTTCCAACGCTACCCGCTCATACCGTTCTTTCAGTTAAACGGAGCGACATATTTGGTTCACCATTTTTGTTGTGGTATGTAAAAACTTTGAATTTTCTTTTTCTTCTTTTTTTTTGGAAAAACTTAAATTTCACTTGTCAAATTTTACTCGTATTCGTACTGATTTTTTAAATACTGATCATAAGATCCATTATACATGCGTTTTTTTGTAAAGCAGTACGAATAGTTATATCGTCTTATTTTAATTTCTTAGTCTTAATTAAGTAGTCTTAATCAAAATGAATGAATTTTGAAATTTATTGCGTCATTGTACAGTCACATCGTCTTTATTTTTGAAAGACTAATATTTAAAATATATAATATTTTGTGTACTCTAATGTAAATATCACGTACAGTCATTATGAAATGTCACGTACAGCTCGCGTTATGAAATTTAAGTTTAAATTTGAGTAATTACATGTCAAATGTTACTTGTATTCGTACTAATTTTTTAAATACTGATCATAAGATCCATTATACATGCGTTTTTTTTTGTACAGCAGTACGAATTGTTATATCGTCTTATTTTAATTTCTTAGTCTTAATTAAGTAGTCTTAATCAAGATGAATGAATTTTGAAATTTATTGCGTCATTGTACAGTCACATCGTCTTTATTTTTGAAAGACTAATATTTAGAACATATAATATTTTGTGTACTCTATAATGTAAATATCACGTACACTCATTATGAAATGTCATGTACAGCTCGCGTTATGAAATTTGAGTTTAAATTTGAGTAATTACATGTCAAATTTTACTTGTATTTGTACTAATTTTTTAAATACTGATCATCGTTTTTTTGTACAGCAGTACGAATTGTTATATCGTCTTATTTTAATTTCTTAGTCTTAATTAAGTAGTCTTAATCAAAATGTCATTTACAATATTTATTTTCATAATATTCAAATATCCTCACTGTGTACCATGTACACTCACCTCTTATGTACATTTCATTGAATAAACTGCTATTGTTCTTATAACTTGTGTTACTCGCTTAACAAAACCTCAATCACAGGTCAGTTTAATCAGCAAGGACAGAATTTAGCAGCAGAAGCAATTTAAAAGCCACGGATACTGCTACATCCTGCCCTAGCAGTATTGATTGACCCTATTGAGGTCAGTTGAAGTGTGGTTTCACAGTATGCAGTATGTAGCAGTAACCGCCTCCGTTACTGCTAAAGCATGCTTTAGCAGTAGCGGAGGCGGTTATTGCAGATGTTGGAGGCAGCAACCGCTTCCAACATCTGCAATAACCGCCTCCGTTATTGCTAATGTATGTTTTAGCAGCATCGGAGGCGGTTACTGTAACCGCTTACTGCAACCGCCTCCAATACTGTTGGAGCACATTTTAACCGACTTCATAAGGTCGATGAATACTGCTAGGCGGTCACTGCAACCCCCTCCAAACGGTTACTTTTACAGTATCAAGGTAGGTTTGACAGTATGGTAGGCGGCCAATGCAACCGACTCTATACGGTTACTTCAACCTTATTGTGATGAATTTAAAATTCTCATCACGGTGGCGTGGAAGGTGAGTGAGTGAATTTAGGTAAAGGAGAGAGAAGGAGGAAAAGTCGCAGGCGGCTGTAGTCAACCGAACATCTACGACTTTTGGAGGAGAGAGAGGTGGTGTGGAAGGAAGGTGAGGAAAAGTCGCAGGCGGCTGTAGTCAACCGAACATCTACGACTTTGGAGGAGAGAGAGGTGGATGAGGGAATTTTACCTAGGCGGCTGTAGTCAACCGTTCATCTAGGTGAAGGAGAGGAAAGGAGAGGTCCCTTGTCTAGGCGGCTGTATTCAACCGATCATCTAGACAAGGAGGAGGAGAGAGGAGAGAGGAGGTGAAATTCCCAGGCGGCTGTATTCAACCGATCATCTGGGAGGTAAGGTAAGAGAGAGAAGAGAGAGCTGGTTAGAGGAAGTGTCGAATGAAGCTTGAGCGCCAGGATCCGGGGTTTTATAGTACTTGGGGGCCTCTCCCTCCAGCTCCTTGCTGGGAGCTGGTAGTGGGGCCCCAGGTTGAGTAACCCTGGGTTCTGTCGCCTGTCCCCACTCATATCTTTATTTACGGAGCTTTAGTTTGGCGTTTGGATATTGGTGAGAACTTAATATGATAGGAGTGTTCCCGGGAGGGACTCACGACAGAGGTCCCCCCAGTTTGAACCAATATTGGTGCTGAAGGCGCAAGATGACAGGAGCTGAGGGCTACGGCAAACAAGAGGTGGTCGCTGAAGGCGCAAAATGACAGGAGCTGAGGGCTACGGCAAACAAGAGGAGGAGCTGAAGGCGCAAAGAGAAAGGGGCTGAGGGCCGATGCAAACAGAGGTTGAGCTGAAGGCGGTCCTTAAAAACTAGTAGTAACATGGTAGATTTAGTAGTAGTAACATGGTAGATGATAAGTAAGTAACATAGTAGATGATAAGTAGTAACATGGTAGATGATAAGTAAGTAGGTAGAACATAAGGTAGGTAACATAAGGTAGAATATAAGGTAGATGATAAGGTAGGCAATATAAGGTAGAATAAGTGGGATGAGATGGCGAGAGTATGTACAGTGCAGTGGTCAGGTGGATCAGATCCCTAAACATGTGGCATTTAGGGAAGTGATCGGCAAGGGCGAGATGAGGCAGATGAACAATAGTTACAATGAGATGGAGTATGTACAGAGGATGAATGAGTATTTACAGATGACGGGTGAGTATGTACAAAAGATGAAGTAGTATATACAGAAAATACAGAGGTATGTACAAACATTTGGTCACTTTGTGGGAGGCGGTTGCGAGGATCCGCCGGTTCCTGGGTGTGGTGTGGCGAGTGGTTTTGTGTGTGTGTGTGTGAGTATAGTGTGTTGGGGGCAGTCGCCGGCGGCGACGTGTTGAGGCGGCCACGGAGGGGCCTCGAGTTCCGGTACAGTGCGAGTGGGTTGATGAGACACCAGCACTGTCCCGGAATCTCAAGGCCCCGCCGTGATTGCTCATAGCGGGGCGGGGGAACTTGGCCGCCGGGACGAGGGGGGTGTGGGGACGCTCCCTCCGTCCGTTCCGTCGCCCGGGCCGTTTCGTCCCGGCGGGAACTATTGGGGATATCCCCGACGATGGAGGGGAGGGAGGGGGATCGAAGATGGAAAATTGGGGGGGAATTACAACGGGGGGCTCCGAAATCGGCGGTTGGGCGGGGGGTGTTGGGTTTTTGGATGGTATGGGGGGGTTCTGAAGTTGAATGGTCGAAATTTGAACGGGGGGGGGGCTGAAATTTGGACGGGGGGGGCTGAAATTTGAACGGGAGGCGGGGGAGGCATGAGTTCCGCAAGGCGGAACTCGTGACGGATGGAATCCATCAGGGGGTCGGTTGGGGTGTAGGGGGGGTGTACCCCCGTGGCTTGTGCTACGCGAAATTCGCGTAGAATTCGCCACTGGGGGTACTTCCATCGTCGGGGCCGGGGAGGTAACCCGGAGATCCGTGGCGGAACAGAATAAAGCGGTGTGGTAGGCCCGGGCGAAGGGGGTAGGGGGGAAAGCGGTTCCGGGACAAAAACGTCCGGAGAATCGCCGCCATTTCCGGATCCGAGTCGAAATCCGGAAACGACGGAGGTGACGGGTGTTGTGGAAGAGGTGATGGTGCATCGTGAACGGACGGTGGGAGACTGATAGTGTTAGGTGTTGGGGTTAGCACAGGTGCGGGTTTGCACCTGGCTAACGGGACTGTATGTGGTTTGCCGTCAATTAACAGGGTTGCGGTTGTATGTGTTGTGCGAATGACTTGAAAGGGCCCGGCGTAAAGTGGTTGGAAAGTTTTATGGATGCCGGGCTCTTTCAGGTACATGTGTGTTGTGGTGAAAAATCGTTTGGGATAAGTGGTGTCGTTTGTCGGTGTTGTTGAGTGTAGTGGTTCCCTGTTAATTGACGGTGTGTGGGTGTGGAGTGAAAATATCGGCCGGTAAACGTAGCGGGTCTTTAAAGGCGTTTTGTGCGGGCTAGTTTGGTCTGAAGGGCGGGCGGATGTTCGAAGGCTGAGCAAGATGTAGGGGAGAGATTTTGTCCAGGAAGGGGAATTTGTCGATGTAGAAATGGCTTGTTTCAGGACCGAGTGCCACCGCTCTATTTTCCCGTTGGATTGGGGATGGTATGGGGTAGTGTGAATTTTGTGTATGCCGAGGGAACGTAGTAAATCGGAAAAGTGGGCGGACTCGAACTGCCTCCCTTGATCGACCGTGACTGTCGCGGACAACCGTAACGGCTAACCCATTGAGAAAGGAAAGCCGTTGCGACGGTGTCCGCGGTGATGTTT